>QJNZ01001427.1:0-14307 GCA_004155055.1 Monosporascus sp. CRB-8-3 | reverse complement strand
AGTACCTACAATTACGTAATTTATCGGGGTTTTTTCTTTACTTAATCCGACCGTTTCCGAGGTTCTTTTTTTAATCGGGTTATAATATTAAAAGTCGAAATAATTAAAGGATATATAAATTAAAGTTAAAATTAATTTAATATTTTAATAAATATATAAAAACGTATATTACATATTCGAATTTTTTTATATATTTAATGGCTACGAAAATTATTGAAATTAACGATATTATTATATTTAATATATATGCTTATTTCTTTTTTATCGGAGTTAATTTTTAACATATTTTATTTCTTCGTATTAAGATGCGTATATTTATTATATATCGAAAATCTTATATAACGTTACTTATTTATTTTTTATAATAGGTTTAAAATTTGTATAATAATTAATATTAATAAATTCGGATTTATATAACCGGAATTTACTTTATTCGATCTTAATTACGTTTTTTTTTAAATTAAATATTTTAGTTATATTTATACTCTCCGTTTTTATATTTTCAAAACTTTTCTAAATAATATTAAAATAACTTAATAAAAACGATATTTACTAAGAAAATTTAAAAATTATTAGATTAATTCGCCGGAAAAAAATTAAATCCGTTAATATTTTTAATAAAAAGTAACTAAATATTTTTATATAAAATCGATTTTTTTAAGGAAAAAATAGTTTTCGTAAAACGAACTAACGTCCTGGATAAGCTTACGGGATGGATAAGCTTACGGGATGGTTTTTAGCACCTTGCGATAATAAATTTAATTTAATTAATTATAACATATTAAATTAATTTAAATTAATCGGATTTTTTATTGCTAGACGTTTTTATAATTTCCTTACAAGTGCGTATATTATATCCGGGTTTTCCGCAGATATTATATTTCCGTTTTTTCGTTTGAACCTTTTTGTGACGATTATTTTTAATTTTTCCTAATTGCAATTGCTTATTATTATTTTTTTTCTTAATTATAAGAGCCTTTGTTTTTTTTATAGTAAGTATTCCTTTTTTTTGGAAACGTACGTTTTTGGTTTTGTAACGTTTACTTAAAATATGGTTCGTTTTGCGTAATTAAGTAACTTTTTTTCGAAAAAAAGCAATTTCGTATAAAAGTAACAAGTTACTTTTTGTTAAAAGATTCGCCGATTTAACGATTTTTATCGGCAAGCTACCCTGGTGATTTTTAATTTTTTTTTGTAAGTAACGTTTTTGTTTTGTTATTTCCTTAATATTTTTAAAGGTTTTTGCAGATAGGGAACGAATAGAACCGGTGGAGGTTAACGGGGAAACGGTTGGCGTAAATATAACTGGAAGAATTTCGAATTCGGAAAAAACGTTATTAGGATCGAATAAAACGAAATTAATTTTTGCAAATCCGGATTTAATATTGTTAGTTATTATGGTAGCTTTAAATACGTTACGAAAACCGGTAATAAAATTTTTTTTGGTAATATAAATAACGTAACGTTGTATAAGATTTTCGATATATAATAAATAAGTACGTTTTAATACGGAAAAATAAAATACGTTAAAAGGTTGGAACCGATAAGAAAAATAGGTAAATATATAAAATGTAATAATATTGTTAGTTTTATAATAATTTTCGAATTCGATCGAATAATAATTTTCGTAACTATTAAAAATAAAAAAACGTTTCGAATTTTTAATACGCGTTTAAGTATGTTTGTCGAAATATTTAACTTATTTTAAATTTAACTTATTTATTATTTAGCCGTTTTCGTTTATAGTAATTTTCCAGTCGGGTAAAAGTAAGTTATCGGCGAATTAGCGAAAAAAATGGTTTTTTCCGGTAAGGATAATAAATAGGGGTAGGGCCTAATTTTAAAAGTTAATAGTTTGTATTATTGTAAATTATTTCCGATTTTTTTACTGGGTTTATTTAGGTTTTTTACGTTTTTTAATATTAATAATAATTATGCCGGTTGTTATAAAAAACCTTATTAAAAATCTTGTTTTGTTAAAATTATAAATATCCTTTTTTACGATATTATATTTTACGATTATAATCCGAATAAGTTTAAATTATTTACAAAATATTTTTAAATTTTCGTATAAAACTTTTTAATAATTTATTTTTCGATTAAAACGCGTTTTAAGTTTTTGTTATTTTTTAATAAAATTAAATATTTATTTAACCTTAACGTATTCCGTAATACTTTATATAAGTAGTAAATTTGTTATATTTTTAATATATTAATACCGGATAAAAAACGTTTGCGTATTTAAGTTAAGGATTTGGTTAATAATCGATTATTTTTCGGTTAGCGTTAATTTTTGCGAATTGAAAATAATATCGGTTGTAAAGGATTTATTAGTATATCGTATATATAAAGTAAAATAAGCGATTTTATAAATAAAATTAAGTATTATATAATTAAGTGTCGGGTTTCGTTTTTTAACTTAAACGGTTAAATTTATTTTTGCTTTTTTTGTAAACCGTTTTATGTTATTGGTGTTAAAAAATGGTTAATTAAAGTTAAGTAATTAGAATATGTTAAAAACTATCCTGTAAATTTATTTATTCCGTGAGCTTATCCGGTACGTTACGTAATTAATAAATGTTAAAAAATTAAAAATATATATTTTAAAACTTGTTTATTATTAAAAAGGTATAAGTTTTAAAAGTTAATAAAAAAGAAATGATAAATAATTATAACTTATAAAAATTAAAGATAATCGTTATAAAAAAATTTATAATAAAAAACCGGAAATATAACATTTATTAAAGCGTTAATATAATATACGTACTTATGAGAAAATTATAAAGATATTTAACGATAAAATTTTTTAATAAGTTTAATTAATTAATAAAAATACTAAAATATAGCAGATTTGTTTATATAATTAACTAACTTATATAATACGTTATAAAATTATATAATTTAAAATATTTTTAAAACGTTTTATAAGATAATATAAAAAATATTAACGTATTATATAAGTAAACGGAATATATACGCGAACGAGATACTTTTTTAACTATTTTAACTATTTATTTTTAAATATTTATTTTTTAACGCTAATATTATAAAACGCTTTACGAAAAAAAAACTTAGCGGTTTAAGTTAAGAAACGAAACCCGAAACTTAGTTATAAAAATCTTAGTTTTATTTATAATATTTTATATTTTACCTTAAAAGCGCGATTTAACGGTAAACGCGCCCGAACCGATATTCTTCTTAATTTACGAAAATTAACGCCGACCGAAAAAAAATTAATTATCGAATAAATCCTTAATTTACAAAGTAATATACCATTAAGGTATCTAGTTATATATATATATACAAAGAGCTAATTTATTTATTAAGTACGTATACAAAGGATTATACAAATATAACCGGGAAGCACCTTTTAAAAACCGTCCCTTTTTAACTAAGGGCCGGAAAAACGTAATACGGGTTATGTAATACGGTAACTAACGGTAATAACACCCGATTAATTAATTGGTTCCTAACGCCCTTAATCGTAACTAGTTCCAAGAACTAGCTACCTTTCAATTATCGCCGATACGGTAACGGAGCCGAAGCCCTAATTGGTCAACTCCTCTAAGCTGGCGCCACTTAAAAAAACGGTAGCCCAAGCTGGATTTAAACCAGCTATTTCTTAAAACCAACCGAAACAGGGTACCTAAGCCTGTCGCAATTAAAAGAGACACCCAGGCTCGCGACCACTAAGCTATTAGGCCAAATCCTTAATTTAAATACGTAAGTTTTTCTTATCCGGCTTTAGCATATTAAAAATATAGCGAATTTATTATTTACTTGACGTATTACGATACGTATCGTAATTAATTAAGCGTTTAATTTTAATAAACGGTAAAAAAAAACACTTAAATTACGTTTAAATCGAAAAATAAATTATTTAAAAGTTTAATATAAGAATTTAAAAACATTTCGTAAATAATTTAAATTTATTCGGGCTATAATCGTAACATACGGTATTACGAAAAGAGATATTTATAACTTTAACAAAATAAAATTTTTAATAAATATTTTTATAATAATAAACATAATAATTATAAATATCGAAAAACGTAAAAAATTTAAATAAACGTAATAAAGGAATAAGGAATAATTTATAATAATATAAGTTATTAATTTTTAAAACTAGGCTTTACTTTTATTTATTATCTTTACCGGGAAAAACTATTTTTTCGCTGGTTTGCTAATAACCCACTTTTATTTAATTAAAGGATTATTATAAACGAAAACGGTTAAATAATAAATAAACTAAGTTTAAAATAAATTAAGTATTTCGATAAATATATTAAAATATATATTAAACGTTTAAAACGTTTTTTTATTTTTAATAGTTACGAAAGTTATTATTTAATCGAATTCGAAAATTATTATAAAATTAATAATATTATTATATTTTATATATTTATTTATTTTTCTTATCGGCTTTAACTTTTTAACATATTTTATTTTTCCGTATTAAAACGCGTTTATTTATTATATATCGAAATTTTTATAAAACGTTACGTTATTTATATTATTAAGAAAAGTTTTATTACCGGCTTTTATAACGCGTTTAAAGTTATTATAATAACTAATAATATTAAATCGGGATTTATAAAAACGGTATTTATTTTATGCGATTTTAATCGCGGTTTTTTCGAATTAAAAGTTTTAGTTATACCTATACCAACCGTTTCTTTATTTACCTTTATTAACTCCGTTATTTTCTTATTTGCGAAAATTTCTAAAAAATATTATTAAAACGATTTAACGGGAACGTTATTTTAAAAAAAAATCCGAAATTATTAGGGTCGTTCGCCGACAAAGATAATTAAATCGGTTAAGCTTTTAATAAAAAGTAACCTATTATTTTTATACGAAATCGCTTTTTTTCAAAAGGAAAACGGTTACCTTTACGAAACGAATTACGTTTTTAATAAACGCCGGAAAATTAAAAATATACGTTTCTAAAAAAAAGAACGCTTACTATAAAGAAAATAAAGGTTTTTATAATTAAAAAAGAAGGTAATAATAAATAATTGCAGCTAATAAAAGTTAAAAATAATCGTTATAAAAGGGTTTAAATAAAGGAACGAAAATATAACGTTTACGGCAAGCTCGGATATAATACGCGTATTTATAAAAAGGTGATAAAGACGTCTAGCGATAAGGAATCTGATTAGTTTAAATTAATTTAAGGTATTATAGTTATTTTATTTAAAGTTTTTATTAAAGTATATTAAAAAGTATCCCGTTTGCTTATATGTTCCGTTCGCGTATATAGTATGTTATTTTAAAATATATAACGTTTATAAAGTTAAAATTATTAAATTAAAACTATAAGTTTGTTTATAAAGTATATATTATATTTTATTATTTGATTTATTATTAATATTACGAAATCATAATATAACGAGTAATAAATTAATATCTATACTTATTTAAATAATTTGTTTAAGCTATTATATTTAATTAGAATTTTAACTCTATTTTAATTTTATTCTTTTTTTTTTTGTTATTATTATTATTGTTGTTGTTGTTGTTGTTGTTGAAAATGTTAAAATGAGAGAGTAAGCCCTCCCAGTCTCCGTACATGTGATTCCCAAAGGGTCAATTCTATAGCCGCTGGTGATGGTATCGCATTACGAGGAGGTCGTTTGGGGTACTACGGACCATCCCGCCTCGGAGTTCTGGGCGGAGCGTCACATCATATACGCAGACAAGACGGGTCGGGACAGACCCGCGGTAAACCCGTGTATGCCATGGCTGGGCGTCCTACCTCATACTTCCCGTTTGGAGGTGGAGCGAATCTGTGCCCAGGCTGCTACTACGCTAAGTCCGAAATTCTGTTGACAATCGGTTTTAGAGTCTCCCGGTTCGACATGGAGCTGGTGGGACGGACGAAAGCGGGCGGCTTGCCTTCGGACCGCCGGCGGTGAGCCATTTGCGCTACTGCGGAGTCGGAGCCATGTCGCTGGATCGCGACATGCAGGTTAGATGGAAACGCCTTGCATGACGGATCGTGGATGCTGCAAGAATGGATTTTGCTACCATAGCTGCTACAAGTTGTCGAGATTAGTACTTGACCACCACCTGTAACATTGTCATGGCTCAAGGTGCATAAGGTCAAATTGGCATTGGTATTCTAAACTCTTAGGATATTATTCGCATGGGTTATATGTGACTCGAATTTAGCACTAGCATCCCCATGTCCTCGCAACCATAGCTTTTGGAGTCTTCTCGGCACTCTTTGGGTTATGCTGCAACGTGAGCCGTATCAGGTTCAACGCCTGACTCCCGAGATACAACGGCATCTTCAGTCGCTGAGCCTCCTCGACAGCCGCCTGGAGCTGCTGCGCGAGATCGCCGAGCCCCTCGTCGGCTGCAGGGCTTTCTCCGCGGAAAACTTTCATCAACTCCGGCCCGACGTTTCGGAGCATCGTGCTTGAACCCGCCGCGTTGATACATAGGTCGTAAACCTGGTCCAAATCCAGTTGACACTTCCGAGCGAAGGCCAGTGCTTCGGCAGCCGAGCACAGGTGAATTCCTTTTAACAACGCCGCCACTAGGCTCAGCTTCGCCTCCTCGCTCTCGACCTGTCCCTTTGTCGGCCCGACATTGTCTCTCCCCTCCGTGTACATCCTGATCATCCCACTGTCGTCGTCGGGCCCGTAGCCGAGCGCCAGGCCGGAGAAATAGACCTGCTCCGCCGTGCTCGTCATGGGGGTGGGGAAACCGTACCGCATAGCTTCGCTCGTGATGATGCTGGTGTCCTTTATGATGATGTTGAGCGCGCTGGCGACCGGTTTGAACTCGGGAGCTGTCAGCATGCGGGGAAGCCTGTGCTCAAGCATCCACGCCCAGCCCTCGGATTTTAACGTCGTCCGGCTCGCGGTGTTGAGATCTAGGCCCAGCCGCGCCGCGAAGCCCATGCCCTCACTCGCGCTCAGGATCTGATTCGCCGCCAGCACCTGATGCACCATCTTCATATTGCTCCCCGCGCCGATGCCCCCCTTGACTACATACAGCTTCTTTTCGTCGGCTAGCTCTTGCAGGAGGAACCGCCCCTTTTCCAGCGCGGCATCGGAAGCGCCGGCCATGATTGACAAGGTGCCATCCGCGGCGCGTCCCGCTCCTCCCGATACTGGCGCGTCAATCAGGCCAATGTCACCCCGCCCGGCATCCGCCAGCTGTTTTGCTAGGCTTTGCACGTACGCGTACGGCACCGTCGAGCAGAGCAGTAATGTGGCCCCCTTGGGCAGAGCGGGAGCGGCCGGATCTGTCCCCTCAAGAAGCACCTCTTGCGCCTGCTGCGCCGTGGCGACCATGCAAATGCAGTGATCCTTGTCCCCAACCGCTTCTGCTGGTGTCGCAGCTGTGAGGCCGCCGGCCTTCTTGAAGCGGTCGAGTGTCGGCTGCCAGACATCAAATCCGGTCACGCTGTACCCTTGTTTTACCAGGTGTGTGGCCATCCCGAAGCCCATGGCTCCGAGGCCGATGAAGGATATGGATGACTTTGATGTCATGGTGGTGTAGTTTTAAGTCCTCAGCTGGTGGCAGTGTCTGATTTCCCAAGTAAGGGTATCAAAAGTGATCACCTTTATACAAATCTTCGTTTTCGCCAACCTCACAACGTCACTTTAGACTCCCAACACTGTGGTTCACAAACCTCCGCCGCAAGCAAGTATAGACCCTCCTAGTTACCGAATTTCCAGGCCATTTAACCGAATTAACCCACCTCCACAGAGCGTGCTTGGTATTCCCATCGGTTAGAGGTTTCCCGAACCGAAGCGATCTCGGGGAGCTCCACCTATAGACACTTACCCCACAATCAGTACGTCAACTTTACTAGATTTTATCCACTGGATGCTTGTTACCCCTCGCACTTCTCCCCGACGGTCGAATGCGTGTTGCGCGTTCCCTATGAGATGGGTTACCTTAGAAGGATGCTGGGTCCATTTAGTCCCATGAGCCCACAATCATCTGAGGAACGGCTGAGATATAATCTAATCCCTAAAGATAGAGCACCACGAACCGAGGGGCAGAGCAGCTGAATCCTTAAGAGCAAACCGTGCTTGAGCCATTAATCTCTTTACACATCAACCTCCCAAAGCCAATTAGCCGTTTAAACCTGGAAATTCCCGTGAAGATGCCACGACCGGATCTCTCCAAGAACCGCTCTATGGCGATCCTCAATGCCGCCCGCGAAGGAGGGTACGCCGTTCCGGGGATGTGCTGCTACAACATGGAGTCAATCATCGCCACCGTCCGCGCCGCCGAAGCCGCGCGCTCGCCCGCCATGGTCCTGCTGTTTCCCTGGGCGATCGAGTACGCAGGGGAGTCCCTCGTGCGGGCCGCCGCGGACGCCGCGCACAGCGCCTCAGTACCCGTGAGTCTGCATCTGGACCACGCGCAGAAGCCCGAGCTCGTGCGCCGAGCCGCCGACATCCCCGACGGCTTCGACTCCATCATGTGCGACATGAGCCACTACGAGAAGGAGGAGAATCTGGCATTAACGCGGGAGTTGGTCGCCTACTGCCACGAGCGCGGCATCGCGACCGAGGCGGAGCCGGGCCGCATCGAGGGCGGCGAGGACGGCGTCGCCGAGACGGCGGATCTGGAGGCCGTGCTGACGACGCCGGAGCAGGCGCAGGAGTTCGTGGAAACGGGAATCGAGATGCTGGCTCCCGCGTTCGGAAACGTGCATGGCGAATACGGTCCGCGCGGCATCCGGCTCGAGTACGACCGGCTTGAGGCCATCAACAAGGCCGTCGGGGATAAGGTGCGCCTGGTGCTGCACGGCGCGGACCCGTTTACCGAGGAGATCTTCCAGAAGTGCATTAAGGGCGGTGTGACGAAGATCAATATAAACAAGGGAATGAACAAACACTATGCCGCCGTACAGGAGGAGATGCGTGGCAAGCCACTCACCAGCGTCATTGAGGCTGGTACCGAGAGGATGCAGAAGGCAATTGAGGAGTATATGAGACAGCTGGGTAGTGCCGGCAAGGCATAGCGAAGGACCGAATTTGGTTACTAATAAAGCTCACATAACTCCCTCTCCGTGTATTCTTAACGCATAACGTAAGATCATAGCTATAGTAAGTCTTCATGCTAGGTTCACGAATAGACCACCCTGTGGGGTCGCTCCTCACCACCACTCTCCATAGCGAAAATCTGGATAAACTGACAGTAGCCTAGAGAGTGACATCACGGAAATGCGACACACGAGTATTATAAATCAATTGCTAGTATATTATTACAAGCCCTGACCCAACCCCATAATAGCAACCATAGCAGCCCAGGCTCCCGGATCAGGAGGGAGTTCCTTGTTGTCGTCGGAGCCGATACCGACGTAGGTAGCTCGACCCAGTCTCGGCTTCATCTTCTTGGTAGCCTCGGCGCCATCAATAGCAGCCTTCAGTCCATCCTCGAAATTTCCCGAGGCCAGACTCTCGGCGAAGGGAATCAGCGCGTCCATCACAGTCCTATCTCCCACCTTGGCGGGCGTGTACCTGCCCAGATTATCTAAGGATGTCTTGAGGGCCCTGGCCCAGAGTTTCGTGACGCCTTCGCTCCGCGCGAGCGCGGCGTCCTCCTCCAGGACCGTCCGTACCGACACGAAGAGGATCCCGAGGATCCCACCCAGGGTGCCGCCCATCTTGCCCTCGAGGATGTCTTCTAGCTCCTGCAGGACAGCGATCACGGATCCGTCCTTGGCGAGTCCGTCGTCCAGCGCAGTTAGCAACGCACTCGCACCCCTCTTCAGCGTCCCGCCGCAGTCGCCGTCACCCATCACGGTGTCCCACCTCGTCAGGTCCGGCTCCGCGGCGACGAGTGCCTCGCACGCGCCACGCAGCATCTTCTCGAGTGTTTCGGGGCTGATCTTGAGGTCCCTGGCATCGTCGACGGCCTTCCGCGGCTGCGGAGCCGGCTGCACGAACTGCTCCCGCCTCGCTCGTCTCGGCTGTGCCTGCAGGCCGGCGGTGGACTCCCAGTGCGTCGTCGTTCTCGCGTCGAAGAAGCGCTTGATTTCGTCGGCGCTGTAGGTGCAGTTCAGCGCCGCGGCAGTGACGTTGACGATCGACACCGAGAACGCCGGCGCGTTAAGCGATGTCTCCAGGAAGCCGGCAGCCACGCGGACAGGAACGATGTTCCAGTCAGCCTCCAGCTGCTCGAGCAGTTCGTCTACCAGAGCGCCCATCTCGAGGTGTGACATGCCGCCGAAGTTGCTGACTAGCAGGAACGTCTCATCGCTCGGCTTGAAATGCACGTAACCGCGCTCCGGGTCTTTTTCGTCCAGACAGTACGTCAGGAGCTGCTTGATGAGGTCCTCGGGACTCGGGGCTGGCGTGAGCCTCTTGTAGCCCGGCTCGTTGTGCGGCCCGGTACCGATCTCGACCTCGTCGCTGCCCAGCATCCCGTGTTCCATACGCCCCGGCACGTGGCAGTGATCCAGCGTAGCCGCGATGGAGACGATCTGCTGCGAGAAGGCCAGGCCGAGGTTGTACACCTGGTCCAGTGAACCGCCAGCGCCGGCTGCTCCACCCATGACCTTCAGCACGCCGATCTGGCCGGCCAGTCCCCGGCGGCCGACGAGGCTGCCCTTCTTGCCCACCGACACGTCGTCGCCGCATATGATCATCCTGCACTTGTGGCCCCGCGCGATCGCCTTCTCATTGGCGAGGCCGAAGTGCAAGCAGTCACCGGTATAGTTAGTGACGACCAAGATGGTCCCCGCATCCGAGGGGACCGCCTCGATGCCCGCGAGGATCTGCTTCGTGCTGGGCGAGGCGAAGATGTCGCCTTGCACGGACGCGGCGAGCATGTTCTCGCCGACATAGCCGGACCACGCCGGCTCGTGACCGGACCCGCCTCCACTGATGATCGAGACCTTCGACCTGTCGTACGCCGTGTCGAAGACGACACGGTTGGTCTCGTCCAGATTCAGGGAGGGGTTGTAGGCGATGAGGCCCCGGAGGGCTTTGTTGACCAGCCCATCAGGGGACTCGAAGAGATGCCGCTTCGACATGACAAATTCTATTCACCTGGAGAGCGCACTGAGTCCAGCTACGCTTTCTTGCGCTCGGAGTAGTCCTCAGCCTCTCGGCGGCAGGAGATGGTATTCCCTGGGTAGTTTATCGAGCGCCTTTACGTTGCCGAACGTGAAGATATTTCAAGGGACACGCGTATACAATATGACACCGGGTTGATGGTTCGATTGCCTAATCACAGCATTGGAGCTAGCTACGGGGCTGTCTCAGAGAGAAGAACTGCGAGAACCGGCAGGTTCTGACGCATTCTGTGGTTCACGAGACTGACTCCCTGATCTGGCCTCTCGATCGGGATGGGCTCCTTCAGTCCATTACTCAGTTAGGAAACCTGGAGCCCCGCTCCCTAACGTATAAGCCGGCTGGGCCTCTCCTTCCAACCCTGGGTTGGGTATGATCTATAGGTCAGGGAATGAAGGAGGGGGAAGGGGGCCTGGGCAAAGTGGAGTAAGTCATTTAGCCCTGGGATACCCGATTGGGCAACCCGAAACCCCCTATCCTCCACAGGTACGACCCAACAAGCTCAGAAATCGCGTAATGCTATCCGGATACGCTAAAAAAGAAAGCTCCATGGCGGCAGGTTCTCACGCTCCTTCAGTAGTGCATACCGAGTAAGACCAGGAGTGACTACAGATTCCAAGATGTCTGCGCCAAAGTGGAAAATTGCAATGGGTTGCGACGTAAGTAATATCTTCTAAGCACGCCATTAGCAGGTCGATAGGTCCCAGCCGTCGGGAGTCCTGAACTGACAGTTACCTTTTCCCGCTCAAGGATGCTGGGGTGAACTACAAAAACAAGATCAAGGCCGATTTCGAGGCCGACCCGCGCGTAGAGTCCGTTGTAGACGTCGGAAGCCTTACGACAGACGACAAGACGGCATATCCTCGCCGGGCCGCCGACGCTGCGAGGTTGGTGGCGGAAGGCAAATGCGACAGGGCGCTTCTCATCTGCGGCACGGGCCTCGGCGTTGCCATCTCGGCCAACAAGGTCAAGGGCGTCCGCGCGGTGACGGCGCACGATAGCTTCTCGGTAGAGCGGGCGGTGCTAAGCAATAATGCTCAGGTCCTGTGTATGGGCGAGAGGGTGATCGGTCTGGAGCTGGCGCGCAGGCTGGCTAAGGAGTGGTTGGGATATGTCTTCGATCCCAAGAGTGCGAGCGCGGCGAAGGTGGAGGCCATCACGGCGTTGGAGAAGGACCTATAGATGCTAGTTAAAAGTCTTCAAGGTCATACGTCCCTATTTGATAGCTAGTAAGACCAAATATTTGTAAAGATGTATATATAGCTCTTCATCCAAACTGACAACAAAAGGGGTTGCCTAGCACTTGATATTGCCGTTTCCGGACCCTACTCCTGAAACCATCTTTCGGACATTCGAGTCGCCTTCTCTTCCGGTCTTCAAAGTCAACGATCAAAATATCGTAATATCTTGCATAGTACTGTTATACAAGGGAATACATAGGCAAAGGCGTATATCCAAAAACCAGGCCCGGTTACACGTACGATAACTCCCGTTTTGAAGTCCAACTAGATGATTACGTTTGAACTAGACAGTTCGTGCACTGGGTATTGTCCCGTATCGGGAGTCTTTTAACTGAGGAAATGTATCACGGGAAATCACAGATCAGTAGCTTTACCTCATAACGACAATCATCTCGAATAATGCACTTTACCGAAGCATCTCCACAAACCCACCGGAACCGGGGGCGGAGAAAACTGGGGCTCGAACCGATGCACATAGCTGCTTCTCGTATATACATGTAGAACTACCTACGCAGTGCTTATGACTCTAATGAAAATCGACCGTCTCCTACTACTTCCCAGGACAGGCAACTTGGTCCACGGAAATTAGAACTGGAACATTGCAGTTCGCCGAAAGTAGCATCACCACTCGGCCGATCTCAAGACACCCACACGCAATGGCGTCACCAACTCCCCCGCGCCGTAGAATCGTGGGTGTATCAACAAAGATGTACTTCAGCTTCGCCCAGACGCAATCCTACATCAACTCGGTCCTAGAGCACCTCTCCCTCCCCACGTCCCCTGCCCCTCCCTCTCCGGATTCCCAACCCCAACCCCACATCCCCGCGTCATCATCATCACCGGACGACCTCCTCTCCGGGATCGACATCTTCATCCTACCAGACCACGTGAGCCTGCACTCCGCCATCACGCAGCTGGCGCACACGCCGATCCTGGCGGGGGCGCAGGACGCGCACCACGAGGACCGGGGCGCGTATACGGGGTTCGTGTCGCCCGCGGTGCTGGCGGAGGTCGGGTGCCGGATCGTGGAGCTGGGACACGCGGAGCGGCGGTGGATCCTCGGGGAGACGGACGGGGACGCCGCGCGCAAGGCGGCGGCGGTCGTGCGCAACGGCATGATGCCGCTGGTGTGCATCGGCGAAAGGACGGGACCGCCGCGGGCCCCTCAGTCGGAAGGGGAGGACGCCGACGCCGACGCCGACGGGGCGGCCGTGGCGGCGGCCGTGGCCGAGTGCGCCACGCAGGTCGAGGCCGTGCTCTCGGCGATCCCCGAGACCGCGGAGGTGATCCTCGCGTACGAGCCGGTGTGGGCGATCGGCGCGGCGTCGCCGGCGGCGCCCGGGCACGTGGCGGGCGTGGTGCGGGGGATCCGGGCGCTGCCGTGCGTGCGGGACCGCGGACGGGGCACGACGACGCGGATCCTGTACGGCGGCAGCGCGGGGCCGGGGCTGTTCGCGAAGTTGAAGGACGGCGGTGTGGACGGACTGTTCCTGGGCCGGTTCGCGCACGACCCGGCGCAGTTCGTCCGGACGGTGCGGGAGGTCGCTGAGGCTTGAATGAAGCGAGAGAACGGGCTGGGGAGACGGGAGGGCCTCGAGACAACGATGGGTATGTAAGAAGAGAGGGCAGTGGCATGACCTTGATGGCGAATGCCCCCTCCGCTGCGCTCTTTGGGATAAGTGCTCTCGGCTGCAGTCTAGCGCCGTAGCAAACTGACACATATAAAATGTGCTGAGGTTCATGTTCTATCATGGCGAGGCTCGCTAATACGCTGAAATCGATCTCTCCACAAGCGTCGCAGTGCTGAGGGGCAAGTGCATATTCACAAGTGCGGCCTTTCTCTCACCCATCGCTACAGGGTGGCCTAGATAATCCTGTCTATCATTACGCGTGTCATTTACACGTTTAAGTTCATCGGGGGGGGGGGGGGGGGGGGGGGGGGGGGGGGGGGGGGGGGGGGGGGGGGGGGGGGGGGGGGGGGGGGGGGGGGGGGGGGGGGGGGGGGGGGGGGGGGG
>QJNZ01001426.1:0-14378 GCA_004155055.1 Monosporascus sp. CRB-8-3 | reverse complement strand
GGATGGGAGTTATAGACGGGATAACTTTTCGAGATTGATGATACGCGGATCCAACTTCTTGCTATCTAGTACTTTCTTGGTGTTCCCAACTCATTAAACAGACCATCCTTCTGGAGCTCCCGATTGGCGTATATGCGTTCATGTGACATACACGAGAGGTAGGGTCCCCCCTCCCTCCGGCGGGGAGTTAAGCAGTACGGCGAGTTACTACTTATGTACGCAGGATGCGGAACCCGGGCAGCTATGAATACATACCTGCCGTTCATGGATGCATATATATACATATATACCGCCAGTTGCCTGGTCAGCGAGCAACCCGCGAGACGATGATGGGACGGGCGCGCTGCCGGCGGGATTGCGAAATGACGACATGTCGTCGCATCGTCGGCATTGCTGCAGACCGCATCAACAGCTTCCAGCGGGCCTCCCACATACATAACTCGCTATGACACCCACATAGCCATTTACAGAGCGGCATGGTACTAGGAGGGACGCTTCACATCAACTATCGGTTGCATCTGTCTCCCATTACTTCCGCAGGGTCTTTCTTGACCAGATGACAATGCGCTACTTAAACGACCAGTATTGTGGAAACATGCTCCTGGCCTGTAGATCTCTATATCCCTGTGGAGTTTAAAAAATACACTGCGAACATGAGATGATAATAAGACGACAGTAAAGCCGATCCACGTAAGTCACATGGTGGCGAGGCTGCGGTAACATATGTGCGTATGTACGTATGCATATGTAAGTGCCTGGGTACGGCAGCCGAAATATTATCTGTGCGAATGCGGAGGAGGCGAACCACACTGCCCTCACGACGTGGTAGGATCGGCGTCCCCGGGGATCGTAGCGGCCTGCAAGTCAGTCACTCAGTCAGTTAATCACCTCTACCCCGAACGGCCCCATTCAGGAGGCGGGTCGCGGCAAATACAATATGCCACGTATAAAGTTACTATACTAGTCCAACAAGAGCGAGTATGTAGGTGGTCGCACATAGTATCGTCTGGGGTTACGTTGGGCCCGTCATTCGCGTCCACGGATGACGACGGTAGAGCTTGTTGTGGTGTTCTCATTCGAAAAGACACGGTCTCGATCGACATGTATCATTCACGGATGTTTCTACGGTGTGCGGATGAGTGAGAGACAGGGAGATGCATTGACGAAAGAGGTGTACTATCTATCTACCGTTCGCGCGACGTGCTATGAAACTCCTTCTGATTGTGTCCTTCCCAGAGTGAAAACTGACAGCATACATGAATGCCGGGCATGCACTGCCCAGCGGCTTTATATCCCCAAACCCTCCCCTCATGCCTTATGCTAGCCTCTTCGGGAGGCAGCATGGGCCATTAAACAGCAGGAAATGGAACAAATATCCGAATGTCAAGTCTATCTTTTGACAAGACATACAGTATAAAGGAATAAAAAGAGAAAACCCCCTAACCATCAAGATGGCAAAGCCCGCTTGCTAAAGATAGCAATCGCAATCCTCACGGCTAACAGAAGTGCGAACTTCGTGTGACACCGCGATTAAACAAATTGATCTATCGGTCCAACTCTTGCGCCATGCGAATGCGAATAACTCGGCTCTCAAAGCAGAACAGGGTATCGCAACGGCATGGTCCTGCCATCTCTGCCTATGTACGTGAAACAAGCCGAAAATAGAACCGACCTCAAACGTTGGGGGACTCGAGGCCCCAAGCAAAAGAAAGAGTAACAACGCAGAATCGAAGCGCCCGGCTGACAATAGCAGCCACACATCATCCCTCCCAGCGGTTCCCGAAACCTCATCATCCATTCATCTCATCACTCATTCCCTCGTATACATGTGTCGATATCCACCAGAACCTGACGAAAAGAAAGGGGTATGCGTTTTCCGCCACCATCCATGGTCTATGTGCTCAATTTTTGGGGGATCAGCTTTTCCGCTTTTCGTGTGGAGATGGTGAAGAAAAAGAAAACCACCCAAAGATAGCGAGGATATAGCATCACACCAGAGATAGAAGCCCCGCAATAACTTTCCAGATTTCAACATAGATCAGAGAGCATGCTTTGCGTCGCTTGCTCCGCGTGACAGATCGGTCGTAAATCAAACGAAAAAAAGAGATGGACAGTGGCAGGATCTTCACTTCGCTACCTCGCATTCAGTAGTAAGGATCATCGGTATCGTAATAGCTGGAATTATACCCGGGATACTGTGAGTAGCCATGGGGGTATAACGGTGGCGCGTGGGACATAGAACGAGTGTAGGCGGCTTGAGAGGACGCTCTAGTGCGAAGCGGAAGACGTTCATGTCGACTCTTCCTGTCCTCTTCGTACCGGCTCCTCCTGTCGTCTTCGTATCGACTCTTCCTATCATCTTCATACCGACTCTTTCTGTCGTCTTCATAAATAGAGGTGGCACGGTCGCTGCCAACACGCGATGCTCCGTTATTGCGGCCAATATTGACATCGCCACCCCCGGGGCAAGTGATCCTGGCACCATTGATTTCGACAACAGCGCCTTCGGGAAGTTTAATGGTAAGGTCATCCTCCCCGCTTGCAGACCGTGTGGTTCGAGTGGTTGCGGAATGTTTGTAGTCACTCTCGTCATGGCTTCCGCTGCTGCGAGTCGAGCCTCTACTATCACCATCCTTCACGCGCCTGAGAGTCTCAGCCGTCAGGGGAGCGGCAGGCCCAGTGACATCGCTCTGATAGCGCGAAGCATTGCGCATTTTATCCTCTAGGTTGTATGACGAGTTTCGGCGACTCGTGTAGGAAGCCGGCTCAAGTTGATATCTCTCAACATCGTCATAAGAATCATCGCTCAGACTGTGGCTGTCCCGCCGAGATCTGGCCTGTAGGACGCCAGCGCCGTATTCGACCGAAGCACGACGAGACAAAGGTTCATAAAATTCTTGGTCGGATTCATCATCATCATCCAGATCATCGTCTTCAAAACCGACGGATTTCCGCATCCCAGATGGGGGCGGTGGCCGGAGGACTCTACGTTCGCTTGGTAGTGCAGACGATGGCCGAGGGGGCGGCGGCATCCGCACTCGGTCCTCGTGGTGCTTACTCGCTTTCCTGGACACCGAACTGCGCCTGGCGACTGTCCTGTCATGTGAAGGGTGTGGAGGTTCATGGTCGTAGTCATGGGAGGGCTGGCGAAAACCCATGGCAGACTGAGGCCGCTCAAAGCGAGACGATAAGTCCCTGGCGCTGCCGCGGTTGAAATCGTGGTTGAAATCGGGAGAAGGAGGTGGTAACTGGGGTGGCTGGGGGTGCATAGGACCCATTGGCGGTGGCCCCGGAATCGCCATTGGTCCTGGAGGCGGGATCCAGGAAGGAGGGGAAAATGCTGGTGGAGGAGGATATGCTTGCGGAGGGGCAGGATGAGTAGGATAATATGCCGACCCTGAGAGAGGGGGCCGGCCATGATAGCTAAGGGGTCGAGTATGTGAGCGAGGCCTTGAGGCGGCGATGGTCTTCTGGTGAGCCACTCCATAGTAGGCAGCCTCGTCGGAGGCTCGAGAAGTGGGAAGAGGAGTGGTTTTCGAACTTCGTACAGGCGGACGTTTGACAGTGTCTCGTTCTTTTGAGTCTCTATCCCGGTCACGTTCCCGTTCTCTGTCTCGCACGACCACGTTGCGTGGTTTGCCCGCGGATGAGCTCTTCCTATCCTCCTTGGACTTCATCTTGGAGTTTCTCTTTGAGGAGGAAGGGTGTGCTGTGGAATCGGAATCGGACAGGCCAAAGTCGACGGGGACGGCGGACTCTCGCCGCTTGGACTCCCTTCTGGATCTACCGGTGTTGGGTCTCTCCTTCGTAGGGCTCACTGTAGGGCTCGGTGGGATGGAACGAGCGTAGTGTACTTCTGCACCTGGGATAACGGCGCCGTCTTCATCCGCTTCTTCGCACTGCATAGGCTTTGGAGAAGGTTTGTTCCCCATCGCGAGGAGAAAAAGTAAGAAAACCTTTCAGGTCTACTCCACTCTAGTCCGCAGAAGGACCTAAGAGGATTGGATGAAGCGAGGACAGGCCTCAGAAGAAAATGCGGTCAATGCGGTCAATTCTTGGGAGGGGCGTCGAGAAACGTGGCAGTGCGTATGCGTCCCGCCAATTTCTCACAAGATCAGGCAGGTTAAAATGCGTTGGAACAATTGGCCAGGTGGGGACACGGATAATCTAGAGCGAGAAGATGGATACCATAAGCTGGATACTCTTCTCGGGCGAATTGGAAGTATAGTAGGGTCTTTTAGGCACTTGGATTAGGGGTAGCCCAAATAAAAAAAAGAAGCGGGAATCGCGGGAGAAGGAAAGATGACAGGTGAGGGAGAATGATATTCTCGCAACCTCAGCAGAGAAATGTTTTCGTCCTGGGGTGTAGTATTTGTCCGATAGGGTGGTGGAGAGGGATGCGGAGGGGAGAGGGTGTTGCCGGGTAAGCTTGCAGCAGGCGACAACAGAAAGTATGCAGCTGGGCCAGTCCAGGCAAAGGTCGTTATGGTGACGACGATGGTGGGAGGGATTGGTGGCGGCGGTTGAGGTTGTGTGACAAGCAAAGAGGGGTGTATGGAGAATATTAGGATTGATTAGATGACAAGCGGGTGGGTGGATGATGCCAGACAACCTGCCCTTCCCTGGCACCCCCTGGTATAATCTGGGTATGACAGGGATAGAGATAGATCGCTCTTTGTGCGCCGGCACACAGACAGACAGACGGACAGACAGATGGGCCCGCAAGGTCGACGATGACTCAAGTTTGTCAGGACCTGAATATTCAAGACCTTTTGGGCTTTTCTTTCCCTCTTTCCCTTTCCCCTCTGGTTAGGTTCTGAGATTTGTTCGCCCGTCGGTGCCTTCTTGTTCTATCTTTTTTTTTTTGTTCGTGCTTTTCCTTTTCAAAAAGCCCAACTAGTGTGTCTTTGACTGACCCTTACGGGGGGGGTTAAAGTTGAGTGCTTGCAGGTTCCATTGCCTCAACTTGGTTAGACTGGCTTAGTGCTCTCGGGTCCAAGTCTGGTATGCCTAATTGGGCACCACCTGACGCTGATGGAACCCGACGAACGATGGGGCAGAGGACCAAGGGACCGTAACGGCCCAATGGTGGGTCTGAAACCCGCAATAACAAGGGAAAATCGGGATTCCAGAAGCCCGCGAGGATCCAAAGTGATGTTTTAAAGATGGGGTGGAGCTGCCGCCTCGTTGGGCTGGAGTTCAACCGTTCGTCCTAAAGCCTGGACGGAGTCTTAGCAAGGCGAGGCGCAAGTAAGGCGGCACAGTCTTCCTTGATGATAAGAAGCCCCTCAGTTATAAGGCCCCGTCCCTCCGCGATCAATGGATTGAACAATGGTGACAAATACAATTTCAACTGGTAACTGACTTTGCTGCGGCTGGCGTATAATCCTATCTCGCGGTGGTCAGATCTTATTTGAAGATAGGACGCCGGCGAGCGTTGCGCTTATGCCTCAACGTGCAAGTGCCCCCTCGTTGGGCGTAACTCGCGCTGCCTTGAGTGGCTAACCGTTGTGGCTAATTGGCATAGAGTGAATTGAGGACATGGGGTTTATGGACGAATTGGACTTCAGGGGAGCGAATAGAAAGATACAGATGCCGACAGACAATTGAAGGCGAAACTGTCTCGGCTGAGAAAAGGTGGTCGGTTCCTTTCCCTGACTGGCCGAATTTTATGCCCGAATTAAGAATTTGGGTAGCAATACGTAAACGGATCCAGGGTGAGCGGCCTTTGTGAGCGAATCGCCTGTCAGATGGGTCCAAGTATGTCTTGGGTATTGGCTCTTTTAGACTTGTTTGAGGGATAAAAATTCTTGACGTCCAAGTCGAAAAAATTCCGGGCTAACAAAAATTCTCGAGTGACGAAGGGTCTCCTAGAGAATCGGGAAGAAGTCGGGGGTGGGATTATGATTTCGTTGTATGCATTTTGTGCTTCCGGTATGGGCATGCGGGATGGTATTTGCTGGCGGACGGAGAAGAATTGCATGCGGAGATGGATCCCAACGTGCCATATCATTCCATTCCCAATTAGCTGGCACTGAAAAAAATTTCATGCTCCTATTAGGACTCCATTGCTCGCGTGCAGGACACATGCATGAGAAAAAGCGTAGGATCTTCTCTCATCAGGGCCAAGAAGACGGTAGGCTCGAGTGAACGGCGTTGGGAGCATGCGCTGATTTCCAACAGAACAGCGCCGTTCATAATCATGCGTAGTTACATACATATGTGGCGAAACCGCCCACATTGATCGATCAGGCTGGTCCATCAACCTCGCCATATATGCTCTTCTCCGCTCGCGATCCTATTGTCGGCCTTTCGAATACTGTCCTACCGTCCATGGAGCATATAGCAATGCTTTTCTGGCTTCCCAACCCTCTTAAATCCCAAAGCGCCTAGACAGCTTCGGCGAGCGAGACTTGGGGGCTCAAACAACTACCTTGTGAATTCCCAAATTGACTAGTAACACGGCTAACGACGATTACTCTGGGATCCTATCGGATCCGGTACGTAAGCATCCAGTGGAACGTTATGTAGCTTACCAGCAACACCTCGACCGTTGTTAAGGTGTCTAGAACGGATGCCGCCGGTGAGGTCCTACGTCAATGTTAGTCGGTCTGAGACTTCAACCGGATCGGTGCGTAGTATTGTAGGGACGCGGCCTCAAGTCTACTATAATATAGCTACCCTCCCGATTTCATGAATTTCGGAAGTTCGGAGTAGCGCGGAGTCTCAGCTGCGAGACATCAACCGCGTGACGATTGTGCCCCCAAAATCAAGTACGAGAAAACTTCGGCTTCGGTGAATGCAGGCATATTGATTGGCGTTGAGACGGGTCTGGAACTGCCTGTCCATTGCGCCGATGATGTACAGCATTGGGCTACCAAAGTGCAATACTGCTGGATGTAATGTCACCCCAGCGAACTGCTACCGTCTTTGCCAGGACGCAAGAGTCTCCCACACGGATAAGTTTAGGGGCGTGAAGCCGCTCAAGCGAATTCCGGATTGTTCGACGAGATCAGTAGTCAGCATCCCGCACAGTCGTCATTTGTGTATTGAGTTGTATGAAACTAGAGCCTATATTCCATTTTCGACACGTTACCACTCACCTACATCGCCGTGCAAAAACCGTCTTTGCGAAGTGAGTCTCCACTGTCGGTAGCGAGGGCCGTCAATACAGAGTCGGTACCGGTAGTAGACAAAGCATTGGGTGTCACTACAAGATATAGAATGTAGCAAGACAATCACTTACATTTCTGGTAGGTTGCATGACCCCTCGAAAGCTGCAGTAACTGCTACGGCGGGATGAAGCAACGTGAGAGCGACAACCGGAAACCCCCAAGCTCCCGGTCGTGATATTCCGGGAGGGTTGGGGCTGAGGCGCGCCACACAGCAGTTGCACGAAGAGAGAGCTGGACCGAGGCGGCTGTATCCAGCCGCTTAGCAGAGCACTGCTCTTGAGAGATAATTCTTCGCCCATTGAAAGGTACAGGTCGTTCCCGTCCCGAGAGTGTCAGAAGTCTAGAAGCGGTCAATCGTCTTCCAGGAGCGCAGAAGAGGCTCCGGAACGGCCTCGGGAGAATACTGACAGTTTAGCGGAGTCCAGTAGTGGATCAACCGAGTTGATTGGGACGAGTGGTATCGTTCTTTTTGACATCCATCATAACTTCACCGCCTTTTTTTTTTTTTTTTTTTTTTTTTTTTTTTTTGAAAGTCCTACTGCAGCTCGCCCAAGCCAACCATCGACAAGCTCGCCATAAACAGCGCTACAGAATGGCTGTCAACCCCCGCGGCTTTCCAGGCTATCCAGGCGAGCCGCGGCGGTGGTACCGTAGTATGTGCAGAATACGCACATATCCGTACATGGTCGGTGGTCAGTCTGTGGGGAAGTGAATTCCGTAAATCAAGATAGGCTTCTGCATGTTTGGAACTGCAGCCCAACGCCGCAGCGCCGTCCCTGGACGGTGGTAAGAGGCGGTATTAGCCCTACCGCTGTCGTCATTTCAAGTGTCCGTCCTGAAATGATCGTCTGTTGCATGGGTTCGCACTCAGGGCAATCTTCTAGGGCGAGAAGAGAAAACGCCGGTGCCGTTGAGCCCCCATAGTACGCCGAACGTCACTTCTGCATGCCTACTCGATCAATGCTATGCTGATCTTCGAAATACATCATCCTTCAGTCTCGGAGTTTTAAAACCCCGAGACTATGTAGCCGCCCAAGGGGGACCATGTGCCGGGCTCGGAGGCGAACCCAGCAGAAAATTCGTTCTCCAAACCCACTGTACAAAGCAAGGGATAAAGACCATGGGAAGCCAATTACCCCTAGAAACCCGATATACTAGTGGGATGAAGGCATACAAAAGGCGATCGCGGGCCTTGGTGGTTATGACCTCACCTCTAGAAATGAAGTTCCTTCCGAACTTAGAATCAAGAGTTGATATTTTGCCGGTCGCCCAGACAACCAGTCTTTGCTCTGTCGTGGGAGGAATCTCCAGTTCTGGGGGATGCTAGTTAGCATGCCGGTCTGCTGGTCTGGCGAGATCTCTCCATCCAGTTCGCCAGATAGGGCACCAAAAGTAAGGATCACAGATTCGTGTTCCTCTACGGACAGGACGTCTGACTACCTGGCCGTAGGTACCGTCCGGCCCTACCTCAGGGCGTCAAGAGTTGATTTCAAAGGCTCCTCTATTTCGAAACGTCTCCCATAAATACTTCGAAGCTCGAAAAGTGCTGCCAGAAGTTAGCGAAAGTGATTCTCAATCGAGCAGTGAGTCGAGGGCCCTTTTACAAACACGCCTCCCTCCTACTAAGTAGGCACCGTCCAGCCCTCCGAACAAGAGCTTGTGCTGTGATGTTCTTTCCTTGCAAACGGGAATCAAAACATGGGTGTTGATCATGTCATAACCCGAAGGCAGCGAAAAGTTTTGCCTTCAGCTGGACGTCGGAAATCTTCATCGAAGAAGCACAAGATTGATGGTAGGAGTACCATCTACGCCAACCGATTCTTTGGCGATTACAACATTGCTACACTCCGTAGCGCCTTTGCCAGCTGTTCCGACGTGGTGGTCGATGTGAACCCCTACAAGGACGGCGACGATTCTCATCCGGCGATGCCAAGAGGGTACCAGTAGGGACCTTGTGCAGTGAAGTATCGTACTTCCCTGTAGGTTCCCGGGGACTTCGAAGCTGCGGCACGACCTGGCGTTGCCTGCACGTCGAATTACCGACGGATACCACAGAGGAAAGAGAGATTTGGGATTTTTTTACAACTAACACCGACATGTGCTGTCAGTGACCCCAGCACTGCCTGGAGACCTTTTTAGCCACAAGCGCAATACCATATACAGCAAATGGCGCACCGACTTGCTGCACAGCCGCAGTCAAGGTACCGAACAAGATACTCTCCAGAAAAGGAATTCAGTCGACGCCTGAAATATGGTGGATTTGATCTCAGGAATGTCTTCCCGGAGGCACTTGGTCTAGGTTCGGGCTACAACTTCTCCGTTCGCGGGTACGTTGTATGCCAGTAATTCCGGTTAAGTGAGAGGTGCGAACTAGGATAGAGAGGATCGTGTTAGGGTATTGTTTCACGACTGGATCAATGCATGCACCCCTTGAAAAGAGTTTAGCAGAGCCTGTAAATACAATGATGCCCCTTTATGCTCGTGGTGGCAAACGGTCACGGGACCCAGCCCTACCACCGGGGAAGAGTCATCTAGGCCAGACATACATACGGAACAAATCGATCTCCCCGAGAAGTATGGGAAGTTATAGTGATCGCTTGCCGAAAACGGAAACGAGCGTCCGTAAGGTGATGTTGTTGGAAATTAGGTGAGGAACGGAACGGATGACCAAAACTCGGGTGGCATTGTGTGAACGGTTAGGGTTCCGCCGCCGCACGTGGCTTCACAACTTGTGAAACAGTCGAGATCTGTGATCATGCATGTGCAGAAATCAAGTCCGACACCAGCGGCCCGCAACCGCAGACGGCTTCAAGTTTGGTCTGTATTCCGCCGCTCTATGTAACCCAATTCCTTAGTACAAGCACCTTACTAGGTAACCACCAAACCTACATAGTAGCCAATAGACAAGTCTCTACTTACCAGGATTATCTGTAGGCCGAACTCAATTGTGTGTTGGATATCTCCATACTCAGATACTCTCTGGTTATGCGTTGCAGCAAGGATATTCTCCCTCAAGCTTACCAGGGCTTGCCAAGCTTCCAAGCTTCCAAACCTCCAAGCCCATACAGCTTTCCCCAGCTATTCTCATTTAGCTTAGCTTCAGCGAGTCTGACACGGTAACACCCGCAAGAAAGAAGAGGGGAAATCACTCTTCGCAGATAGGGCAATCTTGAGATGATGTCTGCATTTTCAACGGCGATACACCAAACCAACAAAAGAAGACCTCGGGACGACACCCGCCTCTATGTGCTCCCGACGAGGGCCGTGGGAGTACACTAAATATGCACAGACCACAAGCGGATCTACCAACATATTTCGTACTACGTCAACCTAGGACTACTGAAAGATTTATCTGAGGATGCGTGCCTTGTGGAGCGTATCAATCGAGGTGTCGGCGACAAGGTCATCGAGCTTCCGACTCCTTAACTGTTAGTCTCGCCAACTTTCGGATTATTCTGACAATTATTTTCAATGGTTTCTTAAAGTAAGTACTCCATAAATACTTGATAAGTACACACTACCATACCTAACCGCTTATCATATATGCTCCAAAGATAACTCATACAGAGAGTACTTAATGAGCCCTTATCTCTTTGCAAATAAAGTCGGGTGTGGCTGGGTAGCCCAAAGCAGCATTATATTCAGCAATTATCTTAAAGCGTCGATAGATCGAATGATTCTTGTTGTCTGGGGACCTTGGTTGGGAATGGGACGTTTTGTGAGCTCTTTGTGGGTGAACCCTCGTGTGATCTAACTTCTCACGACTTCTCGTGCTTTAGTGTTACAACGGGAGATACTTTATGCAATGATCTACATGACTAGGGGATCTCCACATCCCGTTTCTGTGGTCCATAGGCGCTAATATCGTACATATGAATGGGACCATAATGGGAAACTAATAACAAGTTTTCCTTGATGCATGTACGCTTTACGGTGCCTACCGATACACATGCCAGTGATGAGCACCAGCCAGATACGCTGAGAGACGATCCCAGAAGAATGAGTCAAAAATTTACCCCCAATCAGCGCCGATCAGTATGCCGATATCTCCCGAGATGGATCTAGCACCCCCTCCTCCCCCAGTCCACATCTTGTGTAGGGTCTTGACCGAGATCCCGTTCAGTGATATCGTTACCGGGAATTTTGTACATCGCTATATACGCCCATTGCAGAACACGACTGGCCTATACATTTGGGGTTCCAAAGCAAGCCGTGATGTCGAACGATTGCAATTTATGCGATGCCTTTCAAGCCGCCTCCTCCCCCGCCCACAATATCGGCCTCTGGGAATGCCTAACAGGACGGAAGTATCTAAGGCCCCAACAGGCATTTGGAGACAGTGGCATCGGCGGCCATAATGGTCCGCATATGATATTCGTCACATCCTCTCGGAATGATACGAGTCATCATCTGATAGCACCATAATACAACCTAAGACGAAACATCCGCAACCTTTTCGGGGCTAAGTCACGGGTAGTTCATCGATAGCTTCTCTCCAAATCAAGCTTCGTCGCGACTATCCCGCATCTTCGCACTTGGCATTACTACCTGACCGAGCAGTGTGCCTAGTCAGCGGCCAGCCGACTGTCCTGCCTTCCTTGCTCCTCCATCCCACCCAATGGTGTCGCACAGCCTCAGGCCATGGTTGTAAGTTACATGCGGCTATCGAAAGTTTCCATACAGTTATCAGTCCGAAGCTAAACCAAGCAATGAAGCCCTTGCGGGTGCCTACTAGGCAGCCAACCGGAGAGGCCAAATATCTTGGTGCTCACCGAATTACACATTTGTAATACCACGGGGAAAAAGATTCTTCGCAACTGCTCAGACTCGGTTTGTCTGCAGCCTGCAGCGCCATGCAAGGTACGATGCATACGCGTCACAGACATCCGCAGCAGCGAAAATCCCATCTTCTTGAGCGATGCCAAATAAAAAGATAGCTCACGAGCCTCAGGATTCGTAAACCAACAGAGACATCTACCCCGAGGCCCGGTAGATTCGGCACGCAGTGTGTGTGCTACAATGTCATATGCGCACGGTCAGATATGATAGTGGCCTCCATGTCTTACTAGCTTTGTGAGTAATCGGGCAGTTCGTTCGTATCCCATCACATTCTACTCACACCAACATGCCCCCTCCACACGCCCAGAATATACCCACCCTCAATAGACGCGTGATACCTTTTTTGGCAATCCCGCTATTTGGACATCGATAGTTTCAAGGACTCCTACTAAGCTCAGCCTTAGTAGTTCGTTGCGTTGATTCACCATTCACGAGTGCTCTTGAGTCCCCAGTTATATGATCCGGGATGACCACCCTCACAGCCCATGTATTTATAAGGCAGCGGGTTTAAATTGATGGGTGATGTAAAGAGAGCGCCATCCGGTCTCTCAAGTAGGGACTCCATCCTTTCTTAGTGGCACTATATAACTCCAGACGGGATCTCCGCTCTTCCCGTCTCCTAGTATTACCTTTTGTACTTCGTGACTCGTCAGTGATCTTCCTCGAGAATTTGGCGACCTCGTGTTTTCCTTTGCTTGTTTTGCCTTCTTGTGCCGGCTGCTGTCCGGCGACCTTCGTTAAGGCTCGCAGGATAAGAAGGACTCGGTTCCATTTTCTGCCCAAGTGGTCTACGTCCCATATCACTCCGTCGGCACACTGTTGCTATTTCTTTGTTATCAAAATCATATCCATCAATATTGGTTAAAATGCGTCTACTCCGCCCGGACACCCTCACTGCTACGCAGTCAGAGTTATGGCCGCCGAGTCCGAGTCGCCATCCACCACCGTTAGATGAGGATAACACCTCAACGGAAGACGAATCAGATGTGCCACCTCTGCTTCAAGAAGAGCCGCTCACCTACTTCTTGACACCGGCTACTCCCCGAGAGGAGGAGGATCTTGAGTTTGATTTTGATTTTGATGCCGGGATCGAAGACTCCAGCCGGCCTCGGAACATAGTCCGCAGTGTCAGCCCCTCTACCCTCGATGGGCTGAAGAAGTACAAGCCCAAGAACAGAGATCCGGAATGTGCTATCTTGGATGACGACGACGACGACGACGACGACGACGACGATGACGATAGTGATGAAGATTATATCCGCTTCAGGCCCACCAAGTCGCAGCCGCTCGGTTTTGACGACCTCCCGGTGCGGCCGAGATCAAGATCAGCGACTAGCGCAACCAACATCGAGGAAGACTTACTGTCGCCAGTGAGCTTTCACGTCGGATCGCCCAGGGGCCGTCCAGCTAGGCGTTTTGCACCGCCCCGTCGTCCCTTCGGGGATAAGCCGCGGGGTCTTCCGCCGCTGCAGCGACGCCACTCCTGGCGCGAACCAAGCCCCGACGTCTGGTCTATTGAGGAGGAGCCGGAGAAGGAGACGATGAGCGAGAGGGGCTTCAGCGTCGAGGACCTTGAAGACCGGCGGGCGGGGAGGACGAAACCCATAGATATACCGGCTGCGAAGCCAAAGAAGAAGGTTCGCTTCGTCCTCCCGGTGAGGCACTGAAACCAGGGAAGACAGACTTTACATTGATTCACCGGGCCGGCGTTCATGACGGACTTGGTGGGGTTGGTGGGCATCTGGCATGCATATTACAAGGCGTTAGGGTTTCCTATACCCCAGGGGGGCAGCATCGTGTGTCACATCCGCATTTTCCTGGCTGCATTGGGTGGCGGTTTCTGTATCCGGTTTTGGGCATCTGGACACAAGCGGGATGCGGTGGGAGAGCAAGGCAACATCATCTCAAGGCATCCATTTAACAGACTGCTACTATCATCTAATCAACACCTGTCATCTCTTCTCGAGCATCTTGCTTTTCAAGAAGCCTAGTTTATTGTTCTCCGCCGTTAGACAGATCCCTAAACGCGGCGCATGCACTTTTCGCAAGCCTCCCAAAAGTGCAGTAAAATGCCACGTTAGTATCGCCTCCGTAGAATTACATCGATTTTTAGCTTTACCTTTACATTCTACCTTCCGTCAAGCCTGTTCCCGCATCAACATCTAGCACAAGCCTCGTCCGATTTTCGCTTCTCTTTTCTTTTCATTATGCGAAACCGAGAGATCCATCGGGGTCCTCGCTGACTCGAAGCATTCCACATAGCGATGAATCAGCTTTGGGGAGCCGCGCAGCGGGTTCCCCCAAGTAAGCAGACAGCGACGGGGAACTAAAGAACGCTGACTGATGGTTCCGAGCCCATCCATC
>QJNZ01001425.1:0-14395 GCA_004155055.1 Monosporascus sp. CRB-8-3 | reverse complement strand
TTAAAACCAAAAAAAAAAAAAAAAAAAAAAAAAAAACCCCAAGGCGTAAACCGAAATAAGGTAATCGTAAAAGTTCTCAAACGGGCTAAAAGAATAATAATTATAAGCAAAAACGCCAAAAATTAAATATATAAAGGATTTAATATAAAACGTACTTAAACCCGGCGTATATATTACCCTAATATTACTACGCGTTCCTTAATAAAGCTTTAATAAAATTTAAACCTAGCAAAATAATTTTAATATTAATCTAGAACCGAATTACTTCCTATTAAATTTTAAATAAAATAGTTAATCGTTTATCGAAAACTAAAAAAAAAAAATTAACTACCTAAAAAATAAATTAACTTATAAAAAATAAAACGGGTTTTAAAATACTTTTTAATCTTTAATTAACGTAGTACGATAAACGTTATGTTTTAACCCTTAAGGAATTCGTCTATTTTTAACTTAGGATTTATAATATATATTTTTAACCTTATTAATAAATTTTTAAATTATAAAATAACGATTTTAAAAAACCGAATATATATAAAAAATAACTTCATTTCGATTAAAGGATACGGAAAAATAAACATACTGCTTTAAAGCTTTAAAAGCTTAAAAACGTTACGTTTATATAACGTAATTTATTATAAAAACTTCGTATATAATCTAATATCTTTCCGGCAGTTCCGAAAGAAAAAAGAGCTAATAAAATAACCGAAAAATTAATAACTTTATTCGAAATAAATATAATTAAATAATGATTACGTTAATAAATAAATTTAATTAATTCGTTATCGAAAATATTAATATATAAGGTTATTAAGTTTAAGCTATATTATCTAGGCTAAGTTAAAAATACGAAATAATTATATTAATAATTAATACGATAAATACTTTACCTAATATTTTCGAATACGGTAATTATTAATAGTTTTTACGGTAATAATAAATTATACGTTTCGGTTATAAAGAGCTTTATCCCGAAGCCGATTATTTCGTAATATTAACAAGTTTCAACCCTGATAAACCTTATACTTTCTAGCTAGTTCGGCAAGGAGAATCTCCTAGAATATAAACAATAACTTAAAAAATATTAAACTTTTCGTAATAAACTTTAAATCCGTATAAGATAGCTGCTTTGCAACCCTTTGCCAATCTTATAACTTTAACCTTAATCGATTTCATAATACCTTCTCGAATCTTTATTAATCAAAATAACGAAAATATGCCGGGTAATTTCCACTATAAAATACCTGTACTCCGTAACTGTAAAATCTTTAAGCTTAATAAAACTTTAAAACAAATTAAAGATATTAATACCTTTATCGATCTAAGTAACCTTTCTTAAAAAAATTAGATTTTACTTTTAATTTTCGGATACTAATTAATTTATATAAATAAAATTAATTAAAAATTAAACGACCTTATAATGGAAAATATCGACCGTATAAAAAAAACTGCTAAAAAAGCTAGATATAAACGGCAAAAAGCTTAAAAACTTTAAAGTTTAACTTTGAGCTTAATATAAAAAAATTACGAACGATAATTTATCCGGCTGCTCAGGATTACAAAAACCGTCCAGAATTTGGTTAAAAATAGTCGTTAATAAGGGCATAATAGGGCAGTCTATAAGAAAGTTAGGGCTTAGTAAAGCTTAATAACCGATAGCATAATTTATTTATTTATTCAATTTAATTCCACGGTTACGTCTTTTCTAAGGAGACGAAAATATTAATATAATAATTATTTATATAATCTTAATATTTTATAAACGAAACGTTAACTTATATATAATAAAATTATTACGAATTACTAACGATACAATTTAATACTTGAAATTAAAATATTTAAAGCTCGAAATAATCGCCTAATTATAATTTTATATAAAAAAATTACGCTTAAAAGGTTTTATAACAATTAAATACTAAGCGTATAGCAAAATAAAAGCTAAAAAGTAAATACGTCGAAAACTAAGGGAAAAAGTTTCCCGATTAAAATAACAAATTACTATTAACTTTATAAACTTCGAAAAAAATCCGGAAAAAGTATAAATACGTTATATTCGCTACCGATAGGTACTTAAGCTTTATTTAAAATACGAACTTTAAAAACCGAAAATAAAATATATTAATTATAACGTGTAAACATTTTTTAAAAGTTTTAAAAAATAAATATTTTTTTTATAAATAATCGAATACGATAACGAAATTTTAAAAAGTTTGAATTTTTAAGAAAACTGCGATACCTGTTTTAAAAAGCTAATTGTTAATATTAAATTTATTAATTATATTAATACTTAACTTTAAATTATTTAACTTTAAAATTATATTTTATAATAATGCTAAATGTTTTCGTATACGGCTGTTAAAAATATTTACCTTCGTAATTTACAGTTTCTCTTTTACTATTTAACTCTTATTAAATTATAATCTTTTTATTATATATATAAAATAAGAGAGGTTTATAATGAAAACACTTACGTATAAAAGCACCGCAGGCTTATTAAGTAACTATACGGCGTAAGACTTACTATCATTATTTTTCTTTTCTTAAACTTTTTCCCTTTTATTATAGTTAAATATTTTTTTTTTAAGTAGGAGTAGGAAAGGGGTGTTATTAGCTAGCAGGGGGTGCTAAACGCACTTTATATACGAAAAGGCTTCCTTTAATCGGAAGAAATATATTCCGTTAATAAGTTATATTAAATTTATTCCAGTATAAAAAGTACTCGTAATTAACCGAATATTATAATATAGTTAAAGTTTTGTTCGTTTAATTTACGTTATTATTAATTAATTAGTTATTATTAAGATAATATAAGTTATATATTAGTAATAATTATTCGTATATTTATTAATTATAATAATAACGGTATCGCTAACGTCTTCCGTTATTTATAATAAATTTAAAATATAAAACCGTTTTAAGAGTTAATTTTATATTAAAACGTATGTTTTTGATTTATAAAATTATATTAATTTTAATTAATTATTTTCGTAGCTTATTAAATTGATAAAATCTAATATAAGATAGCATTTAAAAACATAATATCGTTTTTAAATACGTATTAATATTTTATTTTTCGAAGAAATTTTATTATTCGAAAAAGTTAATTATATAAGTTAATTATTAGATATTACCGAGATAATAAGCGAAAGTCGATAAATATAAAATTAGGATATTACGGTATATATATATATATATTAGTATTATATATATAATATTTTCCGAAAAGTTTATAACGATTATATAAAATAAGTTTTAAAGTTAATATTTTTAATAATTAAAAAGATAAGTTTTTAAAAAAAAACTTATTAAAATAGTACGTTAAATTAACTGAATCCCATAAGGTATACGGTTATAAGTTTTTAGTTAATACTTAACGAAAGTACCGTGAAAATTAAAAGTAAGTTTCGAAGTTAGTAAGGAAATTAAACGAATAAATTATAAAGTACTAAGAGAATATAACGTGCTATATATATAAGCGAGAGATATATATAAGCGAGCCGCTTTTTAACACTCCGCAATAACAAATTTAAATAACATAACAACAACATATTGCATTAATTCAAATTAATCGGATTTTTTTTAGCTAAATATATCTATAACTTCTTTACAAATACGCGCATTATTTCCGGGCTTATCGCAAACGCTACATTTCCGTTCCTTCGTTATAACCTTTTTACGACGACCCTTTTTAGTTATTGTTAGTTATATTTTTTCACCACCCCCTTCTTTTTAAGCTAAAAAAAACTTGTTTTTTAATATAATAAATAATCTTTTTTTAAAAACGTTTATTTTTAATTTTATAACGTTTATTTAAAATATAGTTCGTTTTACGTAATTAGGTGTTTTTTTCTCGGAAAAAACGGTTTTATATAATAGTAATATATAACTTTTTATTATAAAATTACCTAATGTAAGTATTTTTATTAACAAACTACCTTAATAATGTTTAATCTTCCTTTACATATAATATTCTTATTTTATTAGTTTACGGATATTTTTAAAAGTTTTCGGAAATAAAAAAGTAAAACCGGTAAAAGTTAACGGAAAAATAATTAATATAAATATAACTTAAAAAATTTTAAACTCGGAAAGGACGTTATTAAAATTAAATAAATAAAGTTAACTTTCGCAAATCCAGATTTAATATTATCGGACGTTATAATAGCTTAGAACGCGTTATAAAAACCGGTAAGAATTTTTTTTTTAATAATATTGTCAGCAGTCACAGTGATCAAATGCAGGAATCTAGCAAAGTGCGCATGGTTATTCTAAGAAAGACTAAAAAGTCTAGGGGTAATCGCCTTTACATATATGTTTAGCTGTATAAAGGATAGTTCCTAGATAAAGGTTGTCCTAAGCAGTATCTGCAGCCTAGACGTACCAGTTACGGGTATCTAAAAGTACCAATTACCGATACGCCCTTTTACGTTAGGTAATTTTATTTACGTAATTTCTTAAAATCAAATTTAAAACATTAAAAAATCTATTAAAAAGTTATTAAAAATTTTAATCTATATAAGATTTAAACTTTCGTCTTTATTATTTTCATTAAAAGTAAAATTTATATAATTAACCGTTATATTAAAAAACCGGCTTTTTCGCTTTACTGTTTTTTCGTAACCGTCCCGGAATACGGGGCCTACTTTTTCCGAAACGTTTCGAATTAGGTTAGCCGTTAATATAGGAAAACGTTCTATATATATTAACTTATTACGTTAAAAGTTTTATAGCTTTAAAAATCGGATCTATTTTTTAACGGCAACATTAATAAATAATCGAAATTATTACTTTTTAAATCCTTTTTTGTAAAAGGCTATTAAATAAAAGTTTTTTTCCGGTTAATAAAAAAATATTAATTAGTTATAAGCTATATATAAAATATTAACGCCTTTAAATAAAAATTAACATAAAAAGTTATAAATACGTATAAACAGGTAAATTTATAAAAGATTAAAACTTTAAAATCAATAAATAAACAAATACCTTCGGGTAATTATAAAAAAAAACTACAATCGTTGTTTTTAATAACAAAAAATAAATTTTAGCAAAAAAATACCTTTTTTCCCGTATAAAAAAGATCCAGCAGAACCATTTTTTTTACCAATTACTTTAATTAAATCTTAAATATTTTTTAACTTTTCTTATATTTTTTTAAGTTTTAAATTAATTATAAACCGTTCGAAATTTACTTTGTTAAATATTTTTATAAATCCGTTAACAGGATTATTTTTGCTTTTTACGTATTAAAAGTTAATATTTCCTTTTCGAATTTTCTAACGTATATAATAATATTTAATTTAAATATAACGTTTTTTTCGTATTATCTATATTTTTTTTACCTATTTAAACGTACCTGTATTATTTTCTAAAATAGAAATAAAACTTTTAAATATAAACCTCAGCTTTATTAAAAAATTTCTAATCTTAGTTACCTTTATAACTACTATTCCTGCTTTTATATACTTTATTTCCGTAATATATTTAATAATAATATCTTATAACTTCGAAATCCATAAAATAATCGCTCTAGTTATAAAAAAATATATAACCTATTATAAATTTTACTAATTAGGAATTATTCGTAAAATTTATATCTATTACCCCGAATAACTTTAAATTATTTTACTTATAATATAAATAAATGTTTTATAATTTCGGGTATCGAAAAAACATATTTAATATACCGTTTAAATATTTTAGTAATTTTTTAATACATTTCTAATATTTAGGTAACGGATTGCTTATAAACCTTGCTTAAATTAACGTTATAAACGCTATATTTAATTTATTAATATAATTCGAAAAGTTAAATTTCCTTATTAAATTTATATATTTAAACGATTTTTTTTACTAATTACGCCGTTATATTTTATAACGTACTTTAAATAATTTTTAACGAATAATATAAACTCCTTTTTTATCTCGTTTAAACTAATTAATTTTAATAACTATTTAATATATTATTATTAATTTAACCTAATATTTTCTGTTAATAAAAAACGGATAATTCGTACGTTGAAGTACTAATTTACGTTATTTAAGTCCTTAATTAAAACGTTATTTATTAAAGCCGAAAAATAAGAAATTATTTACGTATAAGGTAATAACGTTTCCTATATTAAGATTATAATATATCGTATTATTCGAAATTAACGGATAAAAACATTATTTCGCAAATTTTTTTTTATTTTTTTTTTTACCAAATAACTCCGGCTTACTTTAAACCGTATAATAGGTTTATCAACTTAATAACCTTTTTAAAAGAAAACCTATATATCTCCTTATCCGTTAAATTCATATTAAAATATTTCTTTAATATCGGAAACTATTTTATATAAATAGTATCCTTTAATTTACCGTTTAAATACGTAATAATAAAATCTATCTAAAATATATACCACCCTAGAAAAACGGCTAATGCTATTAAGATTTTCCAATATACTGCCCTTATAATACTTACTACGGTTTCGTTATAATTAATTCTTTTTCGCTATATAAATCTTTTTACGTAAATACGTACCTTATACTTCTTTAACTTTCTTATAAACGTATATTTTTTTTAACACCTATTTAATATTAATAAAATACCTTTAAATAACTGTACTAAAAAACGTAAACTTAAAAATTCCGTACGAAAGGTTTTTCTTAATTTTTATAAAAATAACTTTAAACTATATCTTTTATTCTAAGCTTTTTATAATTTCTTTTTAGGACAAGCCGTTATTTACGGCAGTAAACAACTTATAAATATTAATATCTAATATATTAATTATTTATTTATATTCGTAAACGTTCCGGATAACCTAATCAGCATCTTTAAAGTTATTAAAACGGTTTTTATTATCACTCGACGTTAATAAGTTAAAATAAAAAATATATAAACTACCTTCACCTTTACCCTCTTAGGTTAAAATTAACTTTAAAGCTTTATCTAGGGCCTCCAAAATATATAGCTTAAAAATAATCTTTTTCGAACGTCCCCTTTTACGTTTAACCTACTTGGTTTTTTAATCCGTATCGTCCTTTAAAATAACGTTATTATCCTTATTTTTTACTCTTACGCCCTACTTTTAACTGTATTTTAAACGCTTTTATACGGGCTATAAAAATAATCGAATAATATTCTTAAAACTAAAAAATTTACTTAACTTTTCCAAATCTTTATAAATAATAACATACGGTATTATAAATAACTTACCGCCCTTTAACAGCTATACCTTATAATTATATATCCCTTAATAACCTAATAATATTCCCTTTACTTTACAAGTTATTAATTTCTTTAATTTAATCTAATAATTTATTTTAATTAAAACTATATATCTATTACCGAAAATTCGGAAATAACCGTTATCTAATCTATATAATTTATTCGATTCGAATAAGTCCTTAAAATATTCGATTAATACTATATCCTTTACCATAAACTAACCTATCCTATTAACAATATACGTTATTACCTTTATTACGAAATCCTAAAAATATATAAAGATTTTTATTTACGTAAAGATTATATACGCCTTATTTTATAAAAACTATATTCCTCGTTTTATAACTCCGTTCTAATATTAATTATATACGTTAAAAATTATCAGTTTAATACCTTTTATAATACAAAATTTTTTAATTATTATTATACCAAACTTTTTACTACTATTAAAACGCAAAATTTATATTTTTTTATATTTACCTTTTTCGTTCGATAATAACGTTTTTAAACGTTTTGTAATTTATATAATATATACGTATAAGTTTTATTAAACCTTATTTTTACTTTTAAACGAATAATACTTTTTATAACGTAATAAATTATTTATAATAAAACCAAAATAATGTTTATTTTTAATATTAATAAACTTAATTAACCTTATGTTATACTAAATAATTTCTCTTGTATACTTCTCTTACCTTTAAAGATTTATAAATAATATTTTCCGTATTTTCTTTTCGTTATATATCGTATAAAAAATATTTTTTATATCGTTAAAATTTAAATTTATCCCCGTAAACCTTTTAATAATCCATATTAATCGTTCGGTATTAAGGTAATAAAGGTAACAGTATTAAAAAATAATTTTCTTCATAACTTTATCCGTTATTAAAATTTTCCTATTTTTAAAAACGCTTAAAAATACGCGTTTTAAGTTATTTATTAAGTTATTGCCGTTTTCCTTACTAACTATCTCCCTTAATACGTATCCCTATTAATAATTTTTATCGTTTATTAAATCCGGGGCCCTAATAATAAATTCCGGTTTTCCGTTAAGCCATAAAAAAATCCTTTCTAAAAAACGTTAATCGTTAATAATTAAATCCCGTTAAGGCTTATTAAAACATTACGATTTAAGTAATTTTCCTTTTTATAAAATATCTCCCCGGAAAATACCTTTAAAAAAAAGTTATTAATATATAACGTATACCTAATTATAATTTCGTTTCTTTTTCTATTAAACCCTTTTAAAAGCTATTTAACAATATTAACAAAAATAACAACTATGAATCCTTTACCCGTTATAATTTAAATTCCCCTAAACTTAATATTATTTATAATATTAACGTTCGTTTTTAAATTCCAAAGCAATTTATTTAAATCATTCTTACAAGAGGAATAAATATATAAAAATATAACGCTTTTTATAATGGTTCTTTTAAGGCGCTTACCCTTTTATAACTTAAAACGATTAATTACCTAAATTTTAAAGTATTTAACTATTATAACTTCCGAAATTTCTTTTTAAATTATCTTATCGTACTACTATATAAAGTTTTTAAACTGTTATTCTTTAACGCAAACGTTAAAAATCTTTCCGTTTAATCGGTATAGATTTTTCAAACCGTTAAAAATAAATTACTTTTCGTTCCTATTACTACTATAAACCTTACGAAAATTATTGCTTTAATTATTTTATTTATTATTACCCTAACGTTAGCTACGTTTTCCTTTTTTTCCTTTACCGTTCCTTTTTTTTACGGCTTAAGGCAGTCCTTTATTAAATACCAGTATTTACTATAATTAAAGCAAAGTAACTTTCCGTTTTTGTTTTATACGGGCTTATTATTTCGGAAGTTATTATTATTATTGTTATTTCTTTTTCCCTTACCTTTTTAAGTATTATAAAACTTCCCGTTTTTTTATTATTAACGCAATTATAGAATTCGTTATTAAAGTTATCGATTAACTGCTTTAAAAAATTACTGGTTTATTTAAGTATTAATTAAATCGTTTTATACCAGCTACCAGCGCAATCTTTTATAATAATAAAAAACATAGTAATTTATTCCTTTAATCCGAGCTTTATATTATAACCCTTAACTTTTCGCAACAGTTTTTGAAATTTCGTAATAAACTATACGGGATCTCCTCCGTTATATATAATCTTGCTAAGTTTTTTCCAAAAGGACCTTTACCTAGCCTTACTTATAACTACGTAAGTTTTCCTAAAAGTCCTTAACATTTTCGTTCCTTTTTTAATACCTGTAATTAACTTTAAAAATATGCTTTTATATATCTTAATAATAACTTTCGTAAGGCGTAATTAATTAAATTATCTCAATTTTATTCCGTTCTTATAGTTAATTTCTTTAAAAGCAAATATTAAAACGTTAGTTTAAAGCTTTTAATTAACCTATCCTGTTAAATGATTTTCTTTATCTAATAAAAAATCAAAACGTTTTCAACGTAGCTTTACATCATTATTAAACTTCTTAAAATCCTTTTTTTATTTTTTCAGGCGAATACCTAACCTGTTAAAGCTGTTTAAACTATTAAGGCTTAAAAAACTACTAGGAATACTAAGGGAACTATTACGACAACTTTTTCATCTTCGGGAACCTTTGGACGAATTTAAAGATAACCCATTTAAATCGTTAGAATCCCTACATATTACACTTTCTTCTTTACGTAACTTTTTTTTTTCGCTTTTTTCTTTTTTTAAAGGATTAGGCTTTTCAGTAAACCATTTCCTTAACTGCGTTTTACCTTCTTTTAAGAGGTTAATTTTTTTTACGTCGCTTTCGACGGCGATAAAGGCTTTTTACAAGCTTCCCGTTCTTTAAACATTTCGTAAAACGTTCCTATAAATACTCGCATTTCGCGAATTCCGTATTACCTTTAACTAAAACGCTTTTTATTAAGGTACGTTTCCGAATTAAGGTATATTTAATAATCGCTTTATGATACTGTTTATTCGCTTTATTATATCGTTATTTCTTTTTTAATAAAGTTTTAAATCTTTAACTTTATTTTTAACCGATTTATATCTATATTCCCGTACTTTAACGTCCTTTTTAATCCTATTTAAATTAGTACCTAGGAACGTATAAAGCTTATTTAATTCTAATTAAAGTTATTATTTTTATATAAAGGTTTTATATCGGTTTTTTAACTGTCGTTACTAAGGTAATAAGGCTTTTTTTAAAAAAGTTTCGAAGGCAGGTTTTTTTCCTATTACCATGCTTATTACGGGTTTTTACTTTTTTTCCTTACTGTAAAACTTTTCGTTTTAAAGGGTTTTTTAATCGAAAAAAAAAAGGAAATAAGTTATTATTCGTATACTTTTTATCCCGTATAAAAACGAAGCCTTTATTAGGTAGATTACTTTATTTAACTATAAAAAGCTGCCTTAGGATACGTTTTTATTATTCGTTTATTATTATTAACCGCCTCCCTTTTTTAAGTTAATTAAGTAATTCCTTTTTAAGTTTCGTACCTTTTTTATTAACTTAATTTATAAATAATTATTTCGTTTAACGTATTACGGTTATTAATTAACTAGAAAATATTACCATATTAGCAGTTATAGTAATCAAATAACGTCCTATACGATTAAGCTGGACATACGATTAAGCTGGACATTTTTTTAACCATTCCAACTCCCCATCTTTAATCGTATATTTTTTAATACTAATATTATAGAACGCTTTATAAAAAAAGCGAGAATAAATTTAGCCGTTTAAATTAAAAAACAAAACCCGAAATTTAGTTATAAAAAGCTTAGTTTTATTTATAACGTCCTTTATTCTACCTTACAAACGCAATATAACGGTAAACGCACCCGAACCGATATTATTTCTTTTAAATAGAAATTAACGTTAACCGAAAAAATATCGATTATTAACCGAATCCTTAACCTAAATATACGAACGTTTCTTATCCGGCTTTAATATATTAAAAATATAACGAATTTATTATTAACTTAACGCATTATAAAACGTATCGGAATTAACTAGGCGTTATATTTTATTAAATAGCAAAAAAAACTTAAAACGCGTTTATTTCGAAAAATCGATTATTAAAAAATATTATACGAAAATCCAAAAATATTTCGCAAGTAATTTAAGCTTATTCGGGTTACTATTATAAAATACGGTATTATAAAAAAAATATTTATAATTTCGATAAAATTAAATTTTTAATAAAGTTTTTTATAATAACGGGCATAATAATTACCAATACCGAAAAACGTAAAAAACTTAAATAAACCTAATAAAAAAATCGGAAATAATTTACAATAATATAAGCTATTAATTTTTAAAGTTAAACCTTACCCTTATTTATTATCTTTGCCGGAAAAAACTATCTTCTTCGTTAGTTCGCCGATAACCCACTTTTATCCGACTAGAAAATTATTATAAATAATAACGGTTAAACGATAAATAAATTAAATTTAAAATAAATCCAACATTTTAATCATTATATTCGAACGCATACGAAAAAATCGAAACGTTTTTTTATCCTTAACGGTTACAAAAATTATTATTCGATAAAATTCGAAAAATATTATATTAACTATAACATTATTATATTTTATATACTAGCCAATTTTTTTTATTTGCTTTAATCTTTTAACATATCTTATTTTTTCCCGTTAAAACGCGTTTATTTGTTATATATTAAAAATCTTATATGACGTTACGTTATTTATATTACTAAAAAAGATTTTATCGCCGGTTTCCAAGATACGTTTAAAACTACTATAACAACCGATAACATCAAATCCGGATTTACCGCAATTAACTTTATTCCATTTAATCCTAATTGCATTCTTTCCGAGCTAAAAATTCCAGTTATATTTATACCGACCGTCTTTCCACTTACCTTTATTAATTCCGCTATTTCCCCATTTGCGAAAACTTTTAAAAATATTATTAAAATAACTCGATAAAAACGTTATTTATAAAAGCAAATTAAAAATTACTAAAATAATTCGCTAACAAAAATAATTAAATCGGTTAATCTTTTAACAAAAAATAACTTAATGTTATTATACGAAAACATTTTTTTTTGGGAAAAATGCGGTTTACTACGCGAAATAAATTATATCCTTAATAAACGCCAAAAAATTAAAAATAAACGTTTTTAAAAAGAAAAAATATTTACTGGAAAAAAAATATAAGCTTTTATAACTACGAAGGAAAATAGTAATAAATAAACGCAGTTAACAATAGCCGAAAGTAATTATCGTAAAAGGGTTGCGATAAAAAAACGGAAATATAACGTCTACGGTAAGCTCGGATATAATGCGCGTATTTATAATAAAGCTATAAATACGTTTAACAAAGAAAAATCCGATTAATTTAAATAAATTTGATATATTATAGTTAATTAATTGGATTTTATTATCGCAAAATACTGAAAAGTATCCAGCTTAATCGTATATCCAGCTTAATCGTATAGGACGTTATAAAAATCTGGCAAAATGCGTATAGTTATTTTAGGAAAAATTAAAGAAATCTAGGGGTAATTGCCCTTATATATATGTTTAGCTGTATAAAGAATAGTTCCTAAATAAAGGCTGTCCTAGGTAGCATTTACAACCTAGACGTACTAGCCCCGGGCACCTAAAAGCACTAATTGCCGACAAATATAAATATTATAACGTTATATTAAGTTTTCGATATATTACGAATAAATACGTTTTAAAATAGAAAAATAAAATATATTAAAAAATTAAAACCGATACGAAAAATATACGGGTATATAAAACGTAATAACATCGTAATTAACGCAATATGTTTCGAATTTTATCGAATAATAATTTTCGTAACCGTTAAAAATAAAAAAACTTTTCGAATTTTTTATACGCGTCCGAATATATTTATTAAAATAATAGATCTATTTTAAATTTAATTTATTTATTATCTAGTTATTATTACTTAATATACTTTTTTAATTGGTTATTAATAATAAATTATCGTAATATTAAAATTTAAAATAATTTTTCTTTATTTTAATAACAAATAACGGTATAGCTTAACCTTAAAAATTAATAGCTTAAATAATTATAACCCATTTTTATTCCCGTATTAAACTTATTTAAATTTTCCATATCTTTCGGTATTAGTAATTATTATACCCGTTATTATAATAAACCTTATTAAAAATTCATATAAGGGAATAAAAAGAACTAGCTATTCTGGTACATAACTAAAAGATTAGCAGTTTTAACATTTTATGCGTTAAAAATCCTTATCCGCATTTAAGTAAAATACGTCCCGAGGCTTATATCTTTATATTACTTCCCCCTTTATAAAGAAATCGTCCCGATTTCGTACGTTATCTTTTTATCTTATGGCCAGTTTTTTAGCGGCAATTTGGCGATCCCTCGGCGATACGCATTATAAATCCGTCAGTTTAAGCGCGTTAAATCCCTAAAGGCAAATGCGATTTTACCATTATCCTTACTATACCGTTAATTATCGCCGACCTTGGTTACAGCTAACAGGGGGGCTTTTATTATTTTATCCATTTGCTAATCACGCGGTAACCAATCGCCGACCTTCGCCAAATCCGAATAGGTAAATTTATTTACCTTATAAGCGCGACAAAGGCTTAAGTTTTAATAACTAATCTTAAAATCCTGGTAGTTTTCAGTTTTTTTTAGATTTAAACCTTAAATTTAGTTACGGCTAGTTAACCGGTATACTTATAAAACGTTAAAATAATATAAAGGAATAAAAAAGACTAACTACTCCGGTACATAATTAAAAGATTAACAATTTTAATACTTTATACGTTAGAAGTCCTTATCCGTACTTAAGTAGGATATGCCCCAAGGCCTATATCCTTACAATTTAATCTCGTCGAAGTTATAAATATTCTTTTTTACGATACCGTACTTTACGATTATAACCCGAATAAACTCGAATTATTTATAAAATATTTTTAGATTTTCGGATAAAATCCGTTAATAATCGATTTTCCGATTTAAACGTATTTAATTTTTTTTTTTTCGGTTTAATAAAGTTCGACGCTTAATTAATTCCAATACGTTCTATAACGCGCTAAGGTAGCAATATCTTAACTATATCTTTAATATATTAAAACTAGATAAAAAAACGTTTGCGTATTTAAGTTAAAAATTCGGTCGATAATTAAATTTTTTTTCGGTGGGCGTTA
>QJNZ01001424.1:0-14410 GCA_004155055.1 Monosporascus sp. CRB-8-3 | reverse complement strand
TTTATTTTTTTTTTTTTTTTTTTTTTTTCCCCTGTTTTACGTTTCGGATTTAAGGATAGCTAACCGGTTTAAGAAATCTAGTTCGGTACGGCGTTGCCGTAGCTAAAAGAGACCTGGTAATGCATTTTAAACTTTATCCGGTAAAGGTGCGCGGTATTATTAATTATTTAAACGTACCGTAATTAAAGTAATTCCGGGTATAAATAAATAAGGCTTTGTAACTTTACGTTCCGAATCGTCCGTTTTATTAAAAATACAATTTGGGGTTTTTTTAAACTGTTTTATTCGGGTTATATTTTATTCTTTTTTAAGTACCTTAATAGCTGTTAGCTTTTAAATAGCTTATAAAAGACTTACTTATACCTTTTAAATGCGTATACCCCCCTAATAAACCTGATTTTATATGTTATTTATACCGTTTTAAATTAATACTAATATTCCAACAATAGGTTTATTACTTTTTAATATTATATAAGGTACGACGTACCGTAATAATATATAGAAAAATTAATTAATCCTCCGTTAGGTTAATTATTTCCTAAACTTTTTGAACTTTTTAACCTTTCCGATTTTTAATTTCTTTCAAAATATCGTTAATATTACGATATTCGTAAAAATTAACGTCGGGGGCTTTATTTCGGGCATTATTAACACGTTACCGCTTTGCAATATACGTTACCTGTTAATTCCTTATATCCCGTTAAAGCTGTAATATAGCGCGGACCGTATTATAAATGGTATTATTATTATTACTGTTACGGTACGCCGGGTTATAGGTAAGTATAATAAGAAACGGAATATATTAATTATAAGAATTAATTAAAAATCGCACTTAAAACGTTAACTTTAAGTATATAGGTTATAAATTAGGGCTTATACAGGTTACCAGAAAATTGGCAGCTATTAACTAATTTAAGAAACATAAAATATAACTCGAACAGGTCAGCTCTTTTTTTCAAAATTGTTATTAACTGCCGAATTAAAAAAAAAAAAAAAATCTTCGTTTAAATACGGGTTATAAGCTTTATTAACTTTTACCCCCTTAGTTTTTTGTAAAGTTTTTTAATTAAAAAGATTTGTAATTATTACGATCGTATCGTAAATAACTTTTTCGGGCTCCGAATTATCTATCCCCTTAATAATACCTACCTTTAAAAAATCGTTATTAAAAATAACTTTAAATATCTTTAAAAAAGTTATTATCTTAGGTAAAATCAGGATACTGTCGATCCAGTTATTTAGTTTCGCAATTTCGACCAAGGATTTCTGTTATTCGCCATAATATATTTTCGTTTCGTCGAAAATAACGTCCCTAACGGTAACTATACGTTATTACGAACGGATCCAGATCTTATAAATATTCCTAATTACGTATTTTACGAAATAGACGATATACGCCCTGGAATCTATCTTCTTTAAGCGCTTTACGCCTTACTAAGCTGCTTCCGTAAGCATATAAGCCTTTAATCCGAAAAATACAATATTCGTTACGTTCGCCTTTAAATTTTTTCCGGGAATAAGTATTTTATTTTATTTTATTTTTTTATTTTTTTTTCTTATTTTTTAGTTAGTTATTTGTTAAAAATTTAAATGAGGGTTTTTTAGCCTAAGGCTTAGATAGGTGTATGATCGGCGATATACGTAATTACTTTTATAATTTCGGGCCATAAATTAAAAAGGAGGTTGCTATCGATAATCGAATAACGCGTTTTCGTAATAATTACGTTTTTAATACGTTTTTAAACGTAAATAGGTTTTTTAATATATAAAGGCGAAGGTTTATAAATAATATCTATATTTAAAAGTTATTTTCAAAGCTTGTTTCCAAAGGAAGTTTTACCGTTTAATACAATCATTTTAATTCCGATATAGAACTATTTCTTCAAAAAGGTGACGGCGTTTTTAAAAACGGTAAAGGTATGTTTTTTCCGTTTTAAAGGTATAACTAAGCCTAGCCCTAATAATTAGACAGGTAATAATTAATTAACGCGTTCGTATAACCGTCGAAAGCATCGTTAAACTTAAAAAAATTAACGTATATCGTACTAAAAGGTTTACTTTCCTTAACTAACTACCTCCGTAATACCTTTTTCCGCACCTTAATAACTTAATCGTTCTAATATTAAATTATTAAAAGCAATTAAACCTTTATTTTAATAATTGTTTCTAACCACTTTTTCGAAAACGCATGGGCCTAGGTATACTAGCTTTCGGTATTATAACGTAACGTCTTTTTTTAAGGGCTTTAAAAAAAGGCGAAAGTTATTACTTTATAACTTTTGTTACGAAATTAACTTCGGTAACAGAAATTCTTAAATTAAAGGCTTCGGAACGAAATCCTTTTTTTCGCTTTTAAGGATATTTTTATTATTAAGGTTGTTTTCGTTTTCCAGGACGGTAACGGTAAGCTTTTTAATTACTGCAAAAGCTATTAAATTAATAACGTCGTCGTCGTTATTTTTAGCTATTACCTCGATATGGTATATAACAAGCTAACGTTCGATTTAACTAACTTTAGCTATTTTCGTACCTATCGCCTTATAATATATAATATCGGTTTCGTAATTTTAATAAATCCCAGCCTGCTAAAAATGTTTATATGCAGTTAAATTAATATGCATATTAAGGATATATAAATAATTCTTTAAAAGGAAGGTATTAAACCTTCCTATTAACGTAATAAACGTAATTTTCCGTATTCCTTCGCCTATAATGTTAAAATATTTCCCTCCAGCTAAAAGCTTTCCATTAATTTTCGGTAAATATAAATTAAAAATATCAGCTTTACGATTTTCTATATAGAAATCGGAATAGGTATTTAGAAGTATAAACCTTTTTAGGTTATATCCGATAATAACGTTATTAGTTTATAAACCTATAAAAAGTTTTGCTACGAAAAGCGTTAAAATAAACTAAGGAACTTATTATTCCGTTTTTTTTTTAACATATTTAATTATATACTTTAAAGAAAGGGATTTTTTTTCGAAATACGTTCGTTTACCTGTTTCCTAACCTTAAAAATTCTCGGTTTATCTATTAAATCGAACCTTTTTGTAAATATAAGAATATTCCTTAAAGATATATATTACTTTATATAAATTTTTCCGCGTCGAATAATTACTGCGATTATTATTGTTATTATTACAATTACTTAAGGCGTTTTTAAACGTTTTTATTTAATTAAAAATTTTTCCGTTAAAGGTAATACCGAACGCTTTTTATAATAGCTGTTTAACGGTAACGCCTTAAACCTTTCGTAATCTTTATATAGCTTCGGAACCGTCTTACGAACTTTTGTACTAGTGGTAATTCGGTAAAACTTTTTACCTTCAAATATGGTTTTTTTTACTGCAGCAATTTAAATAATAGAAAAATCGGGCAAATAAACGTTAACTACCTTTAAGAAATTAAGGTGGCCGTAATAACTAACAACGGCTGGGATCTGAAACTTTTCGGCTTTAATATACGTTTTCTAATATATAAATAACCAAGTATTTATCTAAATCCTATTAATATTTAACGCTTATTTATATTAAACGTTAACTTCGTAAATCCGAACGTTATTATTAAGCTTAAACTTATTTTTTAAAACAACTAACCTTTTCCAAAACGTAATCTTTTTCTAGTATATCTAATAATAATTGGAATAAATAGATTGGTTTAGGAATATATTATTTTCGGCAAAAGTTTTTTCTTAGATAAAATATAAAAATTACTTCTTATCATATAACTTTAAAGCTTTCAAATATTTGGTATAATTACCCGTATTAAGCTTTAATTTATTAATTATTTTATTTTAAAAATACTAGAATTTAAAAAAGACCGGTATAGTTAATAAAGGTGGCACCTGGGTTACGTTAAAATTGATATATTTTTATAATATGCTAACTTTCGTACTAACGTAAAATTCGAAAATGTTATATTCTTTAAGGAGGTTTTTTTTTAAGAAGGAACTTAGGGGTTTACCTTAAAAAATAACTGTTAAAGTTTATTAATTAAATAACTATAACTTTAAAAATAATATAAAGGATAAACGAATTAAAATAATTAAGAATATACCGGTTAAGTAATAAATATTTTAGGTAACGGAGTAGTAAATATACCGTAAAAACGATAGTAAAGTTCCGAATAGTTTTAACAGAAACGTATATAATAAATATATTAAAGTATAGTTAAAAAAAAGTGCGAACCGGGTTTATAAGCGTAAAACTTTAACATTACGTACTGAAATATATAATTAAAAAAAGAATATATTAAAAGTTATATAATTTATAAAAAATCTTTAATAGAAAATAAAAGCAATAAACCTCTTTTAAATACAGATAAAAACAGTAATAATTAAGAACTAAAAATACCAAAGTAACAGAAACAATTTCTATTAACTTACTAACTAACTAAATTATAGCGTAATTAGGTTTAATAATAGGGCATAATAAAAACAATAGCGGTAACCGCGCTTTAAATACTAGGGCCGCCCAAGGTTACTTTAATTACTTTAATTATTTCAGCTGGCGTAATAAATACCATTAAAACTTTTATATATATATATAAAAATAAAAAATAAAAAATAAAATTTAAAATTTAAAAATAAAAATATAAGATAGCAAATACGTTATACGCCGCCGGGCTGACGGATAAATTATAACAAATATAATATCGGTAATTACGCCCTGGTAATTACAATTACCGGAACCGTTATAACCGCCTTAACAATTTCGATTACCGTAACCTATTAGCACCCGGGTAAAAAAAAAAAAAAAAAAAAATTAAAATTTAAAAAAACGTATACGTTACGCGCCGCCGAGCCGGCGGTTAAGAGCTAATAGCCGAAGTTTTTTTTAAGGCCGAAAATTGCTTAAAGGAAAAGATACCGTAATAATAAAAACAAAAAGAAAAAACGGCAAAGGTTAAGGCCTTTTAAAGGTTTGCCTTACAAACCCCTAAAAGGCCGAAGCTTTTAATAAGATTCGAATTTACGTCTCCAGGTATTAAAAACCTAACGCCCTACCGCTGGACCATAAAAGCTTTATTAAAAAGCTAACTTACTAACCCGATATTTAAGGCAATTTAAAGATTTAAATTAAGGTAACTATAAAAAGGACGAATAACGGAAAGAGGGGGGAGGGGCGGGAATAATAGCTCCTTGCTGTTTAGCAAACAACGCTAATACAGCAAAGCTTCTTCCAGGTTCCTTAAAACCTTAAAGTAACGTTTTAAAAATTTAACCGCCAAACAAATAAACGTAATTACTTTAACCGTTACCGCTACCATAGCTGCCCTAAGCTGCTATATTACAATTACCTTCGCCGACTTAGTTACTTTAATTACCGCGGCTACCGTAGTTACTATTATAGCTGCCGTAATTGCCCCGGCAATTAGAGCTGCCGGAATTGCCGGAGTTATAGCCGTAACTACCCTAGCTGCCGTAGATGCCCTAGCTGTTACAGCTATTTCAGCTATTATAACCGCCGGGGGTTATTTTAATTACTATAATTATCTTAACTGCCGTAACTTCCGAAACATACTAATATCCGGAAAAAGTATAGGATAATATATACGTTATACGCCGCCGGGTTAGCGGACGGGTTATAACGAATATAATAACGGTAATTACGCCCTAATACCTACAAATATAATTGCCGGAATTGCTATAAACGTTCCGGTTATTACAACTATCTTAACCAATTCGGCTTACTACGGTTACCGTAATTATTATAATTACCGGGACCTACCGGGGCTTACCGGAACCTTTACAGCCGTTTTAATAATTATAACTACCGGGGTTACCGTAAGTTATTAATACCCGGAAAAGCATAAAATAGTATATATATTATACGCCGCCGGTACTGGTAAATAAGTTATAATAAATATAATATCGGTAACTACGCCTTAAAATACTATAACTGCCGGAACTGCCGTAGTTATTATAACTGCCGTAATTATTATAACTACCTAAGTTATTATAACTACCTAAGCTATTATAACTACCTAAAGCTACCGTAAGTTATTAATATCCAGAAAAACGTAAAATAACGTATACGTTATACGCCGCCGGTACTAACGGATAGGTTATAACGAGTATAATATCGGTAATTACGTCTTAAAATATTATAACTACCAAAGCTGCTATAGTTATTATAACTGCCGTAACTGTTATAACTGCCGTAATTATTATAACTACCGTAATTATTATAACTGCCGTAAGTATTATAGCTGCCGTAACTATTATAGCTACTATAGCTATTATAACTGCTATAGCTATTATAGCTGCCGTAACTGTTATAGCTGTTATAATTACCTAAAACTACCGTAAGTTATTAATACCCGGAAAAGCGTAGGATGGCGTATACATTATATGCCGCCGGTACTGGCAAATAAGCTATAATAAATATAATATCAGTAATTTCGCCTTAATTCCGTAAAATATTAAAATTAAATTAATAATATATTTAAACCGTTTAATAAAGCGAATAATACCTCGTTTAACCGTATAACCGTTTTATTATACAACAAATAAGGTTTTATTATACGATTTATTAATAACGTTACCGGGCCGTAATTTTTTCGATTTCCGTTAAATAATTACGTCCGTATTTAACGTTCGAACAAATACGGGTTAATTCGGTTTTAAAAATACCGTATTTAATTTATAAATTTAATTTATTCCGGTAATATAAAAAAAACGGGTTTTTTAATTATTAGTTTTAACCCGGTAATAACGTTATAACGGATATAAATTCTATATAAATAAAATCTTTAATAAAAATAAATACGATAATTAACGGTTTAACTTATACCGTTTATTCGGCCGGTAAAAGATATAAATAACCGGTAAGGGCAAAATTAAACCGTTACGATTTCGACCGTAATTAAAAATAACGGGTTGTTTTAATCTTTTTAAAAATAAGCCTTTTTCCAAAGGTTTCCGATTAACCGTTATTATATAATATGCATAATTAAAAGGCGGAACTTATATTAAGTAATAAACCGGCCGAGTTTTTACGGCTTTTTTAAAAATAATAAAATATAACGAATTATATACGGAAATATAAATATTTAATAGGAAAAACTACGTTAACGTTATTAACTTAATAAATAATTAAGTAATATACAGCTTCGTTTATTTTATCGTTTTAAGAAAAAAATAAAGTTTATCGTAAAGTTTAAATATACGATAATAATTATAATACCTTTAACAAAAGCGAAAAATTAAAATTAAATATTTTTTAAATAATTATAAAGGTTTTAATTAATAAGAAATATAATAAGCTTTTTTTGCTGATAAGGTAATATGCCGTATAAAGGAACGTTAAATTTCCTAAGTAAAGTAACCCCTTTAAAAGCTAAGCTATTTATTAATTTTTACTCCTAAAAAAACGCCAAGAAAATTATTTCGGAAACTTAAAGTTACTTAAGGTATATTCGGAACTTTATTTAAAAGGCCTAATGCAAATCGGAAACTAGCTAATCGTTAATAATCGCCTAAAATTATAATTATCCGGTAAAGCTTTTTTAAAAAATACCGTTAGGTTTTTTTAACGCCCGAAAAGAATCTAGGAATTATAAATACAACAGTATCGATTCTACCCTATAGGAAAAAATAAATATTACTTTAAAAGAATTCGTATATAAAAATATACAAAATAAAATTTAAATTAAAAAGTAAAAAGTTATCGAATGTATTTATTAATAATAATTAAAGTTATAAAACTCTAATAACAGCTTTAAGGATATTAAGTTTTATATATACGTAAATAACTATATTATTAAATATATTATCTAATTATTAATCTATATTTTCCATTATTAATTAAAGTATAAATAATAAAAAAATATAAAAAGATACGTAACCTTTTAACCACCCCTATACGAAATGGACCCATTTTTCCGAAAAAAACCTCCGGATTCCTAAAGGGAAGGAAGCTGGGATCTTCTCGTTAAAGTCGGAATCGCTATCCGATAAATCGCCATCGTTATCGAGAACAACCAGTACGGAAACTAAGCTATTATATCAATTAAGGAACAACTGGGTTTGTATAATTTTAATAAACGAAAGTTGGCCCGGTTAAGTAACGTATAATAAGACCCGGTAACTTTTATATTAAAGTGAAAATAAGCTGTTATAAAACGGAAGCTAATTTGCAAAATGTTAATTTTCTAATATTTGTTACTGTAATTAAATAAGAAATATTAAATCGATTAATATAGTTATAATATTAAAACCTTTTAACCCAGTATTTATATTAAAAACGGTTAAATATATACTAAGGCTTTTCGGTACGTTATTTAAGAAAGGTACTAGTTAAATACTTAATAAATAAATTCTATAACCCGTACGCTAACGTTTATAGCTCGGCGTATTATCCGGTTAATAAAGTAAGGTATATTTTAGTTCTATACGTTAACGCTTTCCCTCGATTTCGGCTTTTGTACGTTAATTACAAAGGCGTACTTTATACTTTTTTCCGTATAATGTTTTATTTCGTACTAAAACTGTCCTAAAAGTTATCGAACTTCGTTTTTCTCTTAGTAAAGTCGAAAATCCCTTCCGCTTTTTTAAATCGAACGGCGAAATTAATTACAGCTTAACGAAGGTCTTTACAAATCTGGAGATTTCTTTCGGAAAAGTAGATTTACTTTAAATAAGGGTGGTTAAAGGGTTACGCGTTTTTCCATATCCTTTTATATATTTTTATTATTTACCCCTTTATTTAACAATAAAAAATATAGGTTAATAATTAGATAATATACTTAATAATACGGTTATTTACGTATATATATAGCCTAATATTCTTAGGGCTATTATTAGGATTCCATAGCTTAAAATTATTATTAATAAATATACTTAATATTTTTTACCTTTTAATTTAGATTTTACCCTGTACGTTTTTATATACGAATTTTTTTAAGGTAGTATTTATTTTTTCCTATAGGGTAGAATCAACACTGTCGTATCTATAATTCCTAGAAGTTCCTTATTTAATTTCGTTAACGTTGCCTTGTTTTAAATAAGCATAAAATCGAAATCGATTAAACTTAATTACGCCATGGCTTAGTTAGCTAGCAGGCTAGCGGAAATTACTTCGGTTATTCCGGTATTCTTATTTCTTAATTATTACTGTTTTTGTTTGTATTTAAAAAGGGTTTATTATTTTTACCTTTTACTTAAAACTTTTTAAAAGTTATGCAACTTTTAATATATTACTTTTTTAGTTATATATTTTAATACGTAATACCAGGTTTTTATAGTTATAAACCCGGTCCGCACTTTGTTCTAGTTATACTTTAATACGTTTGTTATATACGTTTTTATTAAAAGTTATTTAAAACCTTATTATCACTTTTACGGTATACTTATTGCTCCGTTATCTAGGATATTTATTACTTAGCCGTTATATTTTTAATTACCTTAACCCGTTTATCCTTTATATCGCTTTTAAAACCATAATTATCTAATTAACAAACCCTAATAATTACTTTTTAAAGTAAACTCCTAAGTTCCTTTTTAAAACAGGGACTTTTATAAAAATATAACATTTTCGAATTTTACGTTAACATAAAAGTTAATATGTTATAAGAATATATTAACTTTAATATAACCCAGGTATTACCTTTATTAACCATACCGGTTTTTCCTAAGCTTTAACCTTTTCAAAATAAAATAACTAATAAATTAAAGCTTAATATAAATAATTATACTAAATATTCGAAAACTTTAAAGTTATATAACAAAAGGTAATCCTTATACTTTACTTAAAAAAAGGCGGTCGTTAAAATCAATACGTTTTTAAACCAATTTATATATCCCGATTATTATTAAGTATATTAAAAAAAAATTACGTTTCGAAAAAGATTAATTACCTTTAAAAATAAGTTTAAACTTAATAATAACGTTTAAATTTAAAAAGTTAACGCTTAATATAAATAAACGTTAAAAACTAATAAAATTTAAATAAATACTTAGCTATTTATATATTAAAAAGCGCGTATTAAAGTCGAAAAACTTTAAATCTTAGTTGTCACCGGTTATTACAGTTATTTTAACTTCTTAAAAATAGTTAACGCTTATTTACCCGATTTCTTTATTATTTAGATTATAGCGGTAAAAAAAACCATATTCGGAGATAAAAATCCTGCCAAACTATTACCAATATAAAAGTTTATAAAACAGTTTCGAAACTATATAAAATTACGGAAGGCTTAAAACGTTACCGCCGAACAGTTATTATAAAAAACGTTCGGTATTACCTTTAACGGAAAAATTCCTAATTAAATAAAAACGTTTAAGGACGCCTTAAATAACCGTAATAACACTAGTAACAATTACGATAATTATTCGACGCGGAAATATTTATTTAAAATGGTATAAATCTTTAAAAAATACCTTTATATTTACAAAAAAAGTTAACCTAATAAGTAAACTAAGGACCTTAAAATTAGGAAACAAATAAACGAACGTATTTCGAAAAGAACCCCTACTTTAAAACGCATAATTAAATACGCTAAGAAAAAAAAACCCCTAAAAAAAAAAAAAAAAAAAAAAAGAACGTGCCCATTCCCGGCCTGGATTTGCACCAGCCGAATCCACGGGTCCTAGTTACCCCAACGCGAGGGGTTCCCGGCGCAACGGCGCCCGTTTTCCGCGTGGTTACCGAGGTTGGATATAAATCCTAATAGGGGGTGATATGGAAAAAGGGGTTGATGCGAAAAAAAATAGTTGAGGTGGCAAGCATATTAATGAAAGATACCTCAGAGGGTACAAACAAACAAAGAACCTTCGTTCCAGGGAACTGAAGGGGGCAAAAAAAGTTTGACCGGTCTTGAGATCGAACTGCACCATGGGGGTTGAACCCGAGTCCTCTGGATGGCATCCTCGAAGTGAGCCAAGGCGCGCCCACTAGTTCGGGGCTGCTAACCTCAGATCACTACTAACCATACCATTAGACCATGGCACACTCGATTTGATTTGATTGTCTGGCTGTTATTACAACTTATTAGACCTCCCCAACGTTCCCGACTCCCCAAGCTGGTCGCCGTGACCAAGGCGATCCCATTAATCCAGGCGGTTGGAATTTGGCGAGGGAGCATACTACGATTTAGGAATCATGTCGCAATGGTTTACGGGCTTTCCAGGCTCGGTCTGCGCTACCGTCGCATTCGCTCTGTCTCCGTGTTATGTACAAGAGGGCCTGCGCGGGCTCGATCGCCGTGACCAAAGGGATGCAGGCGGGTCACGATGCTTAAAATCGGCAGTCAGGCTTTTGATAGCCTAGAGATATCGTAGTACTGGAATTACAGGAGAATGGGATAACGTTTAGCTCATGGTCACCGTCGCCAAGCCTGTGATTGTTGTTGTTGTCCGTAAAACTACCTAGTATTCAACTTCTGCATTGGAACCAAAGTTACCCGACGACTTACTCGCCCCAGAATGTAATAATCACTGCCAGCTGTAAAACGATATCACTTACGCTCAAGTTTTCCACTACCCACTAACTCACGCAATACTCGGACGTCCCTCACAATATTTGCATGTCTTTTCGTATGCACATCATCCCTATTTCAGTGTCTAGTTTATTTCTTAATATAAGTGTAAATTTGCAGCTTTTAAGCCTGATAAGTAGTTATAACGCTGCAGTCGTATGCCCCTTGACCCGAGCCTGTTTGTTGTTGAGATAGTGCCTAAGGTGAATGGGACGTGAGATTAGGGGCAGGAGTTCCTTGTTTTTCAGCATGTCTCTGTAGCATCTCTGCGGAAATCAATACAACCCCATACGATTTCACCGGTTCCTCTGGGCATTTTAACATCAACGTACCGAACCCAACCTATCCCGCAGGCCCGGTTTATTATCGATCCACACTTCGATACATCATTTCAGGCGTGTTAAAAATCAAGTGACGAAAGACCGGATACTCTAATGAAGCCAGAATGGCCGCCGCAATTACCCCGAGTGTAAAGGAAGCACTTATAAGGGTAGTTAACGGAACGGACAGGTTTACCGTGACTCGTCTGAAAGAGCGTATACGATTTGGGGTATCCATCTACATACAAATTGTAAAGACCAGCTCTACCGTTTTGAGGATTGCGTGCGCCTCAGCGGAGCCGACTGGACCGGCTTCTCCGGGACCGTGCCGAAGATCTTTTCTGATATCCATCTGAAGATGTTCCTCCAGAGCGACAGAAAACCCTGATACAGCCTCGAAAACACGCCCTTCAGCCACATGAACACGGTGTCCCACGGGATGAGGTAGGCCACCATGGCCGCCCCAAAACCCAGCATAGCCGCCGGTCCGGCGGCCGAATAGATGGTGTGGGACTTGACGCCGGCGGTCGCGATCTTCAAGGCGGTGGTGCCGAAATGGTACTCGACGTTGAGACCGGCCGCCGTCGCCTTGAACGAGCCCGGGTCCTTGCCTCTTCCCATGAGCAGGCCGAGGATGGTAGCCATCGGGCCCATGATCTTCTTCCACCAGATCTCGCCGGGGCCGCAGGGCTCGCAGATGAGGCTCAGATTCCTCCGGACCTCCTGCAGGTCTATCTCCGACAGGACCTGGGCGCACTGGGCCCACGGGTTGCCCTCCGCCATCTCCACCTTGATGCCGACGCCCTCGCCGAGGTAGATGGCATGCTTGTTGTGCTTCCTACCCTGCCAGTCGTCGAGCCTGACAGACTTGAACGTCGACGAGCCGCTGATCAGGAGCCTCCCCTCCCTGTCCTGGTCGTGGTAACAGCGGAAGACGCTGAGAGCGCGGAAGCTTGACGGCACGTGAAACTCGATGATGTCCTCGACATCTCTGCTCACGAGCAGCGTCAAGTGCTGGTTGGGCTTGTTCTGGATGTACTCGATGGTATCCTGCAAATGGTCCGTGCTGGTTATGCGGACAAGACCCTTTGCTATGGACCTCAGTCAAAGTTAGTCGTGGCTCACAATACGACGGGGTGTCGGGGCGACTTGCACTTCCAGAACTTCCACCGGGAAGAGTGCAGCCTACGTTCCAGCTCGTCAAGGTTGCTAGGCGGCACGACGGCGATAATGGCCCTGCCTTTCTCGCCACGGTCTTCCTCGATGAACTTGCTTATTCCCTTGATCTCGTTGATCGTCTTGTAGACCTCCTTTGTCTCGCCAATCATCCTGCTGGTGCCCTTGGTCTCGCGACGCGAAGGCGGGTCCGAAGTAGTAGAAACGCGCCGGGTTGGTTCCTTAGATACAGACGAAGAACCCATTATACCAGGATCTAGTTCCTCCCTTGTCGGAAGGGCGGCAGTTCAAATGAAGGAGGGACAAGGGTCGGAAAATGCTTCAGGTAAATGTTAGGTTGTTGAACTGGAAATCCTCGGGTCGCAGACTTGACGGACGTGAATACAGCATAACGCGCCTGGCTGATTTATGCGTGTCCGTAGTCTTGACGCGATATTGATAATCCGGGTAAGGGAGAGAAGAGGTCTGATGAGTTGTCACCACTCGACGCACGGATCCACCAGCCAGCCCGCCGCCGTATTCTTGACCGCCAATAATCACACTAGGCGATCTCTAAGGAGGGGTAACTTGTCATCGTGCCATACGTCAAGTTGTTCTCCGTGCAGCAGATGACCCTTTCTCCAGATAACTACCGTCGAGCCCACATCGTGGCAGCGTATCCGACGGAAGGCCAACTTAAATCGACGCATCAATCTCCTACATACCTACGTTCATAGTGGGTCCAGGGTTATGTACGCTAATCTCCACCAAACAGAGGCGAAGATTAGCTATTTCTCCGTACGATAACTAGTCGTCGTGGCGGAGCATCCAACACTCGTGCGCCAAGTCCCAGAGCTGCATCGGCGTTTCGGCGAGCGGGGGTCTTTGGTTCGGCGCCGTTCCCCCTTTTAGGCCCGCAATTCCGGCGGCCGAAAACCTAAGCTGCGCCCCCTGGACGCCGATGCCGATGCCCGCATGCTGACTTAGGTTCCAGCACATCATATGTCCTCGGGTGCCAACTATGCACGGAAATAGCAGATAGACATATTTATACGATTTTGACGATTTTCCTATTCAAGTTAATGTCGAAAGCGCTCCTCTTATTGCTATACGTAACTGGCACCCGAGGACATAGAGTGCCCACGGAGCACACACACTGCAAAGCGCGAGGGATGCGTACTAATGGCTCTGAAACGTGAAAAAGGGTCTTTTGAGCACTTCTCCAGATCTCCCACATCCTGACCTTAAACCAATGGCTTCGTTTCCGCCTAGTCTACGGGGCGGTGCTACACGGTAACAGTCAAAGGCTGTTACCTTATGTATTGATACGGGGTCAAGAGTGCATATGCATGGGAAGGCTCTGGGTGGGAATGATTTGCACGTGCCTTACGAAGAGGTTCATCAGCGACTCTCCCTTGCGGTTGTAGCAGGTGTCGGGGGTGGGGGGAGCCACT
>QJNZ01000145.1:0-141532 GCA_004155055.1 Monosporascus sp. CRB-8-3 | reverse complement strand
TTTACAGTTTGGCAATATTATTAAATAAAAGCTTGTATTATATAACGGCTAGGTTAGTTAATTAACTATTAAACTAAGTTATACGGTTTATATTAGTAGTTATATTGCGAGATTTAAATAATTTATGATAATTTAATTACGTTTGTTAATATTAAGGGTATTTTAAGTAACTAAGTTATATTACAAACTGATGTTATTTAGATTACGAAATAACGAACGTATATATCTTTTATAAAAACCCGGATTTCTTATGAATCTTGTTACTTTTACAGATTTAAAGGGCATTAGATCTATCTAGATTTAATTAGATCTTTTTCAGTAGAAAAGATTTAAATTACGTGTTTTGACCTACTTAAATCCTGTTTCGGTCCGCTAGGACCGTTGCCGAGACCTCCCCTCCGCTGGGTCGTAATAATATATAGACGTTAAATAATATAAGTACATTATTTTTAATATAGTATATTTGCATCTATTTCTAACGGTGGCATAATTTAATTATAATTAACGAAATATATATATTATCGGAATAAAAAATGTGCTAGTTTAAACATCTTAATATTAGTAATTTACATTTTATTTTCCGTATTTATATATATTAGTTTACTTATATAATAATTATTAATAACGATGTAAGGGAGATAACAAAATATAGTAAATTTCTTTAAATTAATGGTTTTACTAAATGTAATTATTTAATAATGATCAGGCTTTTATATATTAATTAGCACGAAATTAATAGTATTGTTATTTTTATATTTATAGGTTAACGATAGAATTAAACGTGTTTAAACGATTTAATAACTAATATTTTCGAATTATTTCTAAAAAATTTAACAGTTTAATTGTATATTTGGCGTATTATTATTAGAATTATTCTTTATTTTAATTATAAACAGAAAATTATAAATATCCGTAATTATTTGATTTATATATTAACGGACTGGGGTTAATTATCGAAAGTTATAAAACAGTGATTAAAATGTATAGTTTTAAACTGTCTTAGGGTAATTAAGTTCGTATATGCGATATATATTAGAAACTTAATAATTTTGTCTGTATTATGATATTTACCGTTACTTTTAAATGAAATATAAAATATCCTAGGTATTAATCGAATAATATAATAAGAAATACAGAGATGCTTTTTAATAAAAGATATATAATAAGGATATATTTAAATATAATTAACTATAAATAAATTACACTATTTGGATGTTATTAAACGTTTAATAAAAATAAAACCGAGTTATTCATTATAGAAAAAGTAAATATAACGAAAAAAACCAGTCCCGATAAGTTAAAACCGGATTACTTGTAAAAATATAAAAATTATTGTAAAAGTTAAGGTAATAAATTTAAATAATAAATAAAAAGCAAATATACTTTATAGTAAATAATCTTAATTAAATTGGAGTAAGTAAGAAATTTTATATTTATATTTTTACAAATTAAGATATTATTTTTATTATTCGTTATTTTCAGAAAGGAATTAATATTAATTAACGGAACCAGATAAGAGAAATATATCGATAATATATGGTAATATAACGGATTAAAATATATATAAAAGAAATTTAATATATTAAATAAAACGAAACTGTTATAATAAAAAAATACTTTAATGTATTTTTTCTATTATATTTTATTATAACATATATATATATAATGTTATTTATATACTTTATTTATTAAATTAAAAATACCTAATTAAATTATTTAACGAATAATAAAATCTTAATATAAATAATCAGCGAATATATTATTTTTACGCTGCGATTTTCATTTTATAATAAAAAAATAAGCTAAATACGTATTTTTTAAAATTTAAATAATTTTTATTTTATGGGTTTTTAATATATTTAAACTAAATATAAAGTTTTATTTAATTTAAAATAAAAATAATTAATATATAAACTGTTTTGAAATTTGATAAATAATAATATTAAAATGTTTTAAAATATTAAGTTTTATTTATATTATATTTAATTTCGGGAATAACCTATTTATAATTTTATAAAATCTCCCTAGAGTAGACGTAACCGTAGAACCAAATTAAACAAATGGATAAATTGTAATATCGGTTACTAAGCTTTATTAAGCCCTTACCTTTTTATAGCCCTTATTAACGACTATTCTTAACCGAATTCTGGACGGTTTTCGTAATCCGGAATAGCCGGACAAATTATTATTCGTAATCCTTTTTATATCGAGCCAAAAGTTAAACTTCGAAATTCTTAAACTTTTTACCGCTTATATTTAGCTTTCTTAGTAATTTTTTATACGGTCGATATTTTCCATTATAAGGTCGTCTAATTTTTAATTATTTTTACTTATATAAATTAAATCGTATTTAAAAATTAAAAACAAAATCCGATTTTTTAAAAAAAGGTTAGTTAAATAGATAAAAGTATTAATATTTTTAGTTCGTTTTAAAGTTTTATTATACTTAAAAATTTAAAAAAAAACGTTTTCCGTAAAGACTTTATAGTTATAGAATACTGGTATTTTGTAGTAGGAATTGCCCGGTATATTTTAGCTGTTTTAATTAATGGGGATTCGAAAAAGTGGTTTGGTGCTAAATATTTTCCACCTGGTTATTGTGCTGATACTTTTTTATTAGTTGTGGAATCGATTGAGGTTAAAGGTGGCTGTCGTAGGACTGGTAAAGGGTTGTAAAGTAGCCATCTTATACGGACTTAAGGTTTACCACGAAAAGCTTAACATTTCCTAAATTATTATCTGCATTTTAGGAGATTCCCCCTGCCGAACCGTAGAGCTAAAGGGCATAAGGTTTATTAAGGTCGAAATTTATCGACATTACGTAATCGGTTTCGGAATAAGGTTTTTCGTAATCGAAACGTATAATCTATTGTAACCGTAAAAATTATTAATAATTGCCATATTCGAAAATATTAGGTAAAATATTTATTATATTAATAATTAATATAATTATTTCGTATCTTTAGCTTAACTAGGATAATACGGCTTAAACCTAACGGCCTTGCATAATTTTATAAAAAATACGGGAAATTTTTTATAAATAATAAAACTTAACATACCATATAAGCAACTTGCTTATATAAGCGAGTTGCTCGTTTATTACGTAACATTCTTTATATTAATTTAAATTAATATTAAATAACTATTTCTAAACCGATATATAGTTAATGTTCACTAAAATATTATTTTTTAATTATAATTTAATACATATTGTTAAAAGTCGATTTAAATACATTAAGGTTTGAATATTTTAAGGTAGAAATAAACCTGATGTTTTTATAAAAAAAAAGTAAAAAAATTCGTATACTTATGAAAACTATATTATTTTTTTCATACATTTTTAGTACGTTTTTAATTATTACGTAATATATAATTACTTAAAATCGACAAATGGTTTTTTTACTATGCATTAAAATATAGCTTAATATATTTTTTAACCCTTAAATTAAATATACATTTTTACATTTTTAAAACGTAATTATTTATAAAATTAAAAAAATAGTATAACATTTAATATATTATTTAAAATCCGTATATAAAATATAAGCAAATTTAATACCGTATTAATTATTTTCTTTATCATTTCAATAAAATATTTTCTTTAACATTTTAATAAAATATTTAATAATATTAAAGATATTAATAAAATTACCAAAACGGCTTAAATTCGGTTATAACTTTTTTTATCCCTGTAAATCTATACCTTAAACAGGTTCGTAATATTATATTTAATTCTATAACGTTTTCGTGAATTTATAAGTACTATATTAAGTATAAAATTCATTACGTAATAAACCAGCAACTTGCTTATATAAGCGACTCGCTTGTATAATACGTTAATCGAAAATAAAAACGTTATACTTTTATACTTTTAACTGATTTTTCTAAATTACGGATTATTATTACGTTATAATTTTTTCCTGCTTTTAACTAGAATATAGTTATATAACCGCGCGATTTAATTTAATAATTAATAATGTAATAATAAATTTCATAATTTAAAATTTCATTCGCTATATAGTTTATACCTTTTCGTAATTTACAATCGTTATTTTGGTAAGAACCATGTTAATAATTATACATATAATTTACGGTATATTACATTATTTTATATTGAACTTTATTATATTACTAACATTTTTAATATTAATATAAAATTTATTATTTCGTTATATTTTTAATTTATACAAGGGAAAGTGCTATTAAGGTATCTAGCTATATATATACAAGGAGCTGATTTATTTACTAAGTATATATATAAACTGGTTTCATAACCGCAACTAGGGAGCACCCTTTTAAAAACCGTCCCTTTTTAACTAAGGGCCGGAAAAACGTAATACGGGTTATGTAATACGGTAATAAATAATAAATATATCCGATTAATTAATTAATTCCTAACGCCTTTTATCGTAACTGGTTTTACCAGCTACCCTTTAATTGTCGCCGACACGGTAACGGAACCGAAGCCCTAATTAGTTTAGCTCCTTTAAGCTGGCGCTACTTAACAGAACGGTAACCCAAATTAGATTTAAACCAGCTGTTTTTTAAGATTAACCGAAACAGGGTGCTTAAGGTTGTCGCAATTAAAAGAGACCACACCCAGGCTCGCAACTACTGAGCTATTAGGCCATATTTTTAATTTATAAAAGGAATTTTTATTACCGTAGCTATGTTCGTATTGTTCCTTAATTTTTTTATTTTAATCGAGATTGCCGGGATGATTAAAATATAATAATATATAACTTAAGGTGTTTAATAATAAATCCGAAATTAAATCCGAAATAATCATATTTAACGAAGTTAAAAACTTAAATTATTAAAATAAATGGTATTTATTTTCATTTAATAATTATAATAAACTAAAAAGTAATTACGATAATAAGTTAAAAAATAAAAAATAAAAATTAAATAATTTTCATTACATTATATAATTAAAAATACGTCGAATTTTCATATAATATTACGGTTTTAAAACATAATAAATATGTATATTTATTAAATATAATAATTATATCATTTCTTTCCTATAATTGTTATTTACCTTAATGTTTATTACTTTAAGTTATATATATATATTTATTTTTTCTAATTCGGAATAACTATAACGTATTACACCATTTTACAAACTAAACCACCTCGTGAACCGCTTTTCGGCATTTTGCGACAAAGAATTCAAATTAATTAATTATAATATATTAAAATAACATAAATTAATCGAATTCTTTTTTATAAAACATTTTTATAACTTTATTCTAAATACGCATATTATATCTGGGCTTGCCGTAAACATTATATTTCCGTTTTTTTATTGTAATTTTTTTACGACAATTATTTTTAACCGTTATAAATTGTATTTTTCTATTACCCCTTTCTTTTTCGGCTAAAAAAAAATATTTTTTTTTATATAATAAATATCCTTTTTTCTTAGAAACGTTGATATTTAATTTTTCGACGTTTGTTTAAAATATAATTCGTTTCGTATAATTAGGTAACTTTTTTTCGAAAAAGAGCAACTTTATATAAAAGTAATAACTTTTTTTTTATTAAAAGATTCGCCGATTTACCGATTTTTATCAGCAAATTACCTTGGTAATTTTTAATCCTTTTTTATGCAAGGTAAAATGCCATTAAGGTATCTAGCTAGCTATGTACAGGAAACTGATCCATTCACTAAGTACATGCACAAAGGATTATACGATACAACCGGGAAGCATCCCCTTAAAAACCGTCCCTTTTTGCCCAAAGGCCGGAAAAACGCAATACGGATTATGTAACACGGCGACTAACGGTAAAAATACCCGATTAATTAATTAGTTCCTAACGCCTTTAATCGTAATTAATTCCACTAATTACCCTTTAATTATCGCCGACACGGTAACGGAACCGAAGCCCTAATTGGTCTAGCTTCTTCTAGGCTGGCGTTACCTAAAAGAACGGCGGCCTAAATTGAATTTAAACAAGCTATTTTTTAAAATCAACCGAAACAGGGTACCTAAGCCTGTCGCAATTAAAAGAGACACTCAGGCTTGCGACTACTGAGCTATTAGGCCAATCCTTTTTTATAAGTAACGTTTTTATTTTGTTATTTTTTTTAATATTTTTAAGGGTTTTTGCAGGTAAAAAACGAATAAAACTGGCGGAGGTTAATGGGAAGACAAATAACGTAAATATAAGTAAAGGAATTTTAAGTTTAAAAAAAAGGTAATTAGAATTAAATAACATAAAGTTAATTTTCGTAAATTCGGATTTAATATTATCGGACGTTATAATAATTTTAAATACGTTATAAAAGCTGGTAAGGAAATTTTTTAGAGTAATATAAATATAATAATATCGTATTAAACTTTCGATATATAATAAATAAACGTATTTTAAAGTAAAAAAATAAAATACGTTAAAAAATTAGAATATATATCAAAAATATACGGGTATATACAATATAATAATATCGTAATTAACGTAATATTTTTCGAATTTTATTAAATTATAATTTTCGTAACCGTTAAAAATAAAAAAACGTTTCGATTTTTTCGTATATATTTAAATATATTAATCGAAATATTAAATTTATTTTAAATTTAATTCGTTCGTTATTTAGTTATTATTATTTAATATAATATTTTAATCGGTTATTAATAATAAATTATTTTGGAATTAAAACTTTAAATAATTTTTTCCCGTTATAATAATAATTAACGGTATAACTTAATTTTAAAAATTAATAATTTAAATAACTGTAATTTATTTTTTATTTTTTTATTAAATTTATTTAAATTTTTTACGTTTTTCGGTATTAATAATTATTATATTTATTATTATAAAAATCCTTTTTAAAAATTTAATCTCGTCGAAGTTGTAAATATCCTTTTTTATAATACCGTATTTTGTAATAATAACCCGAATAAGCTCGAATTATTTACGAAATATTTCTTAATTTTCGCATAATATCCGTTAATAATCGATATTCCGATTTAAACGGATTTAAAGTTTATTTTACCGTTTAACAAATTTCGATACTTAGTTAATTCCAATACGTTTCGTAACGCGTTAGGTTAATAATATATTCGTTATATTTTTAATATATTAAAGCCGGATAGGAAATATTTACGTATTTAGGTTAAGAATTTATTCGGTAATAAATTTTTTTTCGGTCGGTATTAATTTTCGCAATTTAAATAAAATATCGGTTCGGGCGCGTTAACCGTAACATCGGGTTTTTAAAATAAATTCGGGGATTTTATAAAGAAAATATAACTTTTTAAAATTAAATTTCGGGTTTCGTTTTTTAACTTAAATAACCAAATTTATTTTAAACTTTTTAGAAAACGTTTTATATTATTAGTATTAAATAATTATTAATGAAAGTTGGATAATAAATATGTTAATAAAAACGGCTTACGAAATGGTTTAATTCGTAAGGTGGTATAATACGTTATATTAAATTTAAATAAAATAATTAACAAATATTCCCTTTTCGCTAATATTGTTTAATATTTAATATTAAAGTAAAATATTTTAATTTTCGATTTTTAAATTATTATTATTTAAATCGATTAATTAATATAAAGGGTTTATTATATAAGTAAATAAATAATATAAATAATCTTTCGCCAATATTAAAAAAGTTATTTACTTATAACGTGCATAACTATTGCGATAACCGTTTCTTTTTAAGTACTAACTCGAAATATCTAAAATCTCGGTATCGTAACTAATGTTAAGTAGGACTTTATTACGCTTTTCCGGGAGATCTAGGGCCTCGCGGTATTTCAGGTTCCGGTTTTTAAAATTTCGTTATTTAAAGTAAAAATACATAAAGGTACCAAATTTTTTAATACCGTTTTTTTATTAGCAAAACGAAATTTTTTATTTCCCTATTTCTATCTATAGAATAATAATAAAATATTTTAAGTAATCATTAAATGTGTCGGAATTAATGCAGAATATATTACAGTATTTTCGAATTTAACTTTTAGATATAACTTTTAAATTATCAATTAAATAAATATAATTACGGACTTTTTTTACATAATATTATAAAAATAACCTTTAGACATTATATAACATATACTATATTGCGGTTTTATATTTTTATGGTTATTTATATTATATAAATTCTAATCGCATAGAAATATTCGATAATATTAAGTAACCCGAATTATCAAAATTTTTAAAATAGTACCGCCGATTAAATTTATAATATAAAACATATTTATTTTATAATGTTAACTACTTATTATTTAATAATTTATAGTTTTTATATCGCCGACGATATAATTATATTTTTATATAATTAAGAAAAAAAAGATGTCAACGTTTATAGTAACTTATTATCTTTTACAAATTCAATAAAAATAAAAATTAAAAGTCGTCATTATATGTAAATACATTAGTTACTAAGGTGTGAAAATTATATATATACAATTACTATTTCCGAATTCTTAATTAAATAATATTCTAATATTCTCGTTTATTAAAGATACGTTAAAATAAATATAACCGTAAAGAAATTACCTTTTCTTAAGATTTCATCCTACTGTGATCCTATTTAAATCTTTTATAACCTTTTAATAAAAACAATAATTTAATTGATATAACGTTTAACAAAAGGTGTATAAAATTAAAATTAATTTAATAACATTTATAAATAAGAAACGTAAAGATACTATAAATTTAATATTAAAGGGAATTTAAATACATTATTACTAATAAAATAAAAATTAAAAGAATTTGTAATATATAAATAAAACTTACTGATGATTAATAAGTTATAAAGAATTCGAAATGAATACATAACGTATTATATAAGCGAAACGAATATATAAAGGAAGCGAATGGTTTTTCGCATTTCGTAATAATAAATTTAAATTAATCGGATTATTTATCGCTAGATATCTTTATATTTTCCTTATAAATACGCGCATTATATCCGGGCTTGCCGTAACCGTTATATTTCCGTTTCTTTATTTAAATTTTCGCATAACGACTATTTTCGGCCGTTATTAACGGCAATTATTTACTATCATTTTTTTTTCGTAACCATAAAAATTTGTGTTTTCTTTCTAATAAGGATTTTCCTTTTTAAAAAACGTTTATTTTTGGTTTTCCGGTATTTATTAAGAATATAATTCGTTTTTCGTAATAAGCTGTATTTTTTCCGAAAAAAAGCAATTTCGTATAAAAGTATTAACGTCCCGGATAAGCTCACGGGATAAATAAGCTCACGGGATGATTTTTAATATATTTTAATTACTTAACTTCAATTAACCATTTTTTAATACTAACAATATAAAACGGCTTACAAAAAAAGCAAAAATAAACTTAGCCGTTTAAATTAAAAAACGAAACCCGATATTTAATTATACGACATTTAGTTTTATTTATAAAGTCACCTATTTTACTTTATACGTACGATATACTAGTAAATTTTCTAAAACCGATATTATCCTTAATTCGCGAAAATTAACGCCGACCGAAAAATAATCAATTATTAACCGAATCCTTAACCTAAATACGCAAACGTTTCTTATCCGGTATTAATATACTAAAAATATAATAAATTTGCTACTTGCGTAACGTATTATAAAACGCGTCGGAATTAAATAAATGTTTAATTTTATTAAAAAATAATAAAAACTCGAAACGGATTTTAATTAAAAAAATAAAGTATTAAAAGGTTTTATACGAAAATCTAAAGTTATTTCGTAAATAATTTAAACTTATTCTGATTATAATCGCAAAATACGGTATCGTAAAGGAGAATATTTACAATTTCGACGAAATAAAATTTCTAATAAAGTTTTTTATAACAGCCGGTATAATTATTATTAATATTAAAAAACGTAAAAAACCTAAACAGGCTTAGCAAGGAAATCGGGAATAATTTATAATAATATTAGTTATTAACTTTTAAAACTAAGCTTTGCTTTTATTTATTACCCTTACCGGGAAAAACTATTTTTTTCGCTAGTTCGCTAATAACCTATTTTTACCCGATTAAAAAATCATTATAAATAAAAACGGTTAAACGATAAATAAACTGGGTTTAAAATAAGTTAAATATTTCGATAAACATATTTAAACGTATATTAAAAGTTCGAAACGTTTTTTTATTTTCGATAGTTACGAAAATTATTATTTTATCGAATTCGAAAATTACTATAAAGTTAACGATATTATTACATTTTATATACCTACTTATTTTTTTTATCGGCTTTCACTTTTCGACGTATTTTATTTTTCCGTATTAAAACGCGTTTATTCGTTATATATCGAAAGTTTTATATAACGTTATATTATTTACATTACTAAAAAAAATTTTATTACCGGTTTTCGCGACGCGTTTAAAACTGCCATAACAACTAACAATATTAAATCCGGATTTACGAAAGTTAATCTCGTTTTATTCGATTTTAATAACGTTTCTTCCGAATTCGATATTTTTTTAATTATATTTACGTTAACCGTTTCCCCGTTAACTTTTACCGGTTTTATTCCCTTTACGTTTACGAAAACCCTTAAAAATATTAAAAAAATAACAAAATAAAAATATTACTTATAAAAAAAGATTAAAAATTATTAAAGTAACTCGCCGACAAGAATCGTTAAATCGGCGAGTCTTTTAATAAAAAGTAACTTATTATTTTTTGTACGAAATTACTTTTTTTCGAAAAAAAGTTACCCAATTACGCGAAACGAATTATATCTTAAGCAAACGTCGCAAATTTTCAAAACGTATATTTCTAAAAAGGAAAAATACTTATTATAAAGGAAATAAAAGCTTTTATAGCTAAGAAAAAAGGTAATAATAAGCAATTGCAATTAAAAAAGGCTATAGGTAATTATCGTAAAAAACTTTAAACGAAAAAACGGAAATGTAATATTTACGGAAAACCAGGATATAATATATGTATTTATAAAGAAGTTATAAAGACGTTTAGCGATAAAAAATCTGATTAATTTAAATTGATTTAATATATTATAGTTAATTAAATTAAGTTTGTTTTCGCGAGGTGGTAAAAAATATTCCGTAAGCTTTTTTATCCCGTAAGTTTATCCGGGACGTTAAGTTATTTTTTATTAAAAGATTAACTTATTTCATCATTTAATTAGTAAGTTATTGTTAGAATTTTCAATATATTTTTATAAGTAACGGTTTTGTTAAATTATTTCGGTTATATTTTTAAGAGTTTCCGTAAATGGAAAAATAACGGAATTAGTAAAAATAAATGGAAAAACGGTTGCTATAGGTATAATTAAAACTTTTAATTCGGAAAGAACGTAATTAGGATTATATAAAATAAATCACGTTTTTGTAAATCCGGATTTAATATCATAGGTCATTATGGTAGTTTTAAATACGTTATAAAAGCCGGTTATAAATTTTTTTAGTAATATAAGTAACGTAACGTTATATAAAATTTTCGATATCTAACGAATAAACGCGTTTTAATACGGAAAAACAAGATACGTTAAAAAGTTAAAGCCGATAGACAAAATAAGCAAGTATTTAAAATGTAAAAATATTATTAATTTTAAAATAATTTTCAAATTTAATTAAATAATAGTTTAGTAATTATGAAAAATAAAAAAACGTTTTAAACTTTTAATATACGTTCGAATGTATTCATTAAAATATTTGATTTCTTTTAAATTTAGTTTATTTATTATTTAATTATTTTCGTTTATAGTAATTTTCTAGTTAGATAAAAATGGGTTATCGGCGAACTAACGAAAAAAGTGGTTTTTCCCAAGAAGTATAATAAATAAAGGTAAGGCCTAATTTTAAAAATTAATCACATATATTATAATAAATTATTCCCGATTTTTTTCAAACTTATCTAAGTTTTTTACTTTTTTTAATATTAATAATAATGTCGGCAATTAGTGCTTTTCAGGTGCCCGCGACTGGTGCGTCTAGGCTGCAGATACTGGCTAGAACAGCCTTTGTCCATGAACCATCCTTTATACAGCTAAACGTATATATAAGGGCGATTATTCCCAGACTTTTTTAGTTTTTTCTAAAATAACCATGCGCTTTTCACCAGATTCCTGCATTTAATTACTGTAACTGTTGATAGGGTAGCATTTTCTGGGTAATTAGCAACCGTAATAGGTTAACAAAGTAATTATTTACAGGCTAAGTTAATAAAAAAATATGAAATTTAAAAAAAAGTTGCTAAGCTAACTTAAAAAAATAAGCTGTTAACGATAGTAAGTAAATAATAAAAACGTATTTTAAGGCAGCTTTTTATAACCACACAAAATAGCTTACCTAATAAAGGTTTCGTTTTTATACGGGACAAAAAGTATACGAATAATAATTTATTTCCTTTTTTTTTTGAATAAAAAAATTTTTAAAATGAAAATTTTCATAATAAAAAGGAAAAATAAAAGCCCGTAATAGGTGTAATAATAGGAAAAAAACCTGCCTTCGAGATTTCCATAAAGGAAACCTTATTATTTTAATAACGATAACTGAAAAACCGATATAAGATCCTTATATAAAAACAATAGCCTTAATTACAATTAAATAAGCTTTATATATCCTTAAGTATTAATTTAAGTAAGATTAAAAAGGACGTTAAAGTACGGAAATATAAATATAAATTAGTTAAAAATAAAATTAAAAATTTAAAGCTTTATTAAAAAAATGACGATACAATAAAGCGAATAAATAATATTATATTACGATTATTAAATATACCCTAGTTTAAGGACGTATTTTAATAAGGACTATTTTAACTAAAAGCAATACGAACCTTGCGAAACGTAAATATTTACAAAAGCGTTTTACGAAATGCCTAAAGGGCGGAAACTTCGTAAAAAACCCTTTTCGCCGTCGAAAATAACGTAAAAGAAATTAACCTTTTATGAAAAAACAAAACGAAATTAAGGAGGTAGTTTATTAAAAAACTTAATTCCCCGAAACAGAAAAATAGCGAAAAAAAGAAATTACGCAAAAAAAAAAAAAAGGATGGTATGTAAGGACCCCGACAATTCGGATAGGTCACTTTTAGATTTGTCTAAAGGTTTTCGAAAACGAAGAAATCATCGGGACAGTTCCTCCAGTACCCTTAGCAGTTTTTTAAGTACTAATAGCTTAAATAACTCCAACGGATTAAGCGTTTGCCTGAAAAAAGAATTCTAAGAAATTTAATACCGAAAATATAAAACTACGTTAAAAACGCTTTAACTTTTCGCTAAATAAAGAAAATTACCTAATAAACTGGGTTAATTAAAAGTTTTAAAATAATGCCTTAATTTTTGCCCTTAAAGATATTGGTTATAAACATAGAATAAAGTGAAAAATAGCTTAATTAATTACATTTCGCGACAGCTATTATTAAAACATACAAAAAGGCGTTTTTAAAGTTAATTATAAATATTAAAAAAAATACGAAAATATTAAAAACAGTTAAAAACTCTTACGTAACTATAGCTAAGGCTAAATAAAGATTTTTTTTTAAAAAGTTTAGTAAAATTATATGTAACGGAAAAAACCCCGAATAGTTTATTACGAAATTTCAGAAATTGTTACGAAAGGTTAAAAACTATAATATAAAACTCGGATTAAGAAAATAAATTATTATGTTCCTTATTCTTATAAAGGATCGTGATAGCAGGTAGTGTAAAACGATTTAATTAGTACTTAGGTAGACCAATTATTTCTTCTTATAGTTAATCGATAACATTACTAATAAATTTTATAATTATATTAATAAAAAAAGGGGGAAATTTTGTAACGGTTAAAAAGGTCAGGGAATAGGAAATAATAATAATAATTTCCGAAATAATAAATTTTTATAAGATAAGAATGGAAAGCTATTTTGCTTTATTTATGGCAAATACGGGTACCTAGTAAAGGATTACCCTAAGCCGTAAAAGAACAGAAACGGTAAAGGAAAGAAAGGAAAGCGTAATTAACGTTCGGGTAAAAATGAATAAAATCATTAAAATAATAATTTTCGTAACGTTTAAAACGGTAATAAAAACAAAAATTAATTTATTTTTAACGGTTTAAAGGATTTATACCGATTAAACGGAAGGATTTTTAGTATATGCGTTAAAAAATAAAAATTTAAGAATTTTATATAATAATATAATAAGATGATTTAAAAGGAAGTTTAAGGAGTTTTAATAATTAAATGTTTTAAATTATAAGTAAACGAATGCTTTAAAGAAATTATTATAGAAAGCGTTATGTTTTTATATATTTATTTTTTTATATGAATAATTTAAATAAGTTATTTTAGGATTTAAAAGCAAACGTTAATATTAAGAATAATATCAGTAATTTTAGAAAAAATATTAGGATAAATATTAAGTGAAGGGAAATTCAAGTTGTAACGGGTAAAGAACCTATTTTTATTATTTTTATTAGTATCGTTAAATAACTTTTAAAAAGGTTTAATAAAAAGAGAAACGAAATTATAATTAGGTATACGTTATATATTAATAATTTCCTTTTAACAGTATTTTCCGGGGACATATATTATACAAAGGGAAGTTATTTAATTCGTAACGTTTTAATAAGTTTTAATAAAATTTAGTTATTAACGATTATTTCTTTTTCGGAAAGGATTTTTTTTATAGTTTTACGGGAAACCGAAATTTATTATTAAGGCCCCGAATTAATAAACGACAAAAATTAATAATAAGGATACGTACGAGGAGAAATAATTAGTAAAGAAAACGGTGATAACTTGGTAAATAATTTAAGATACGTATTGTTAAACGTATTTACGGACGGAAAAAATTTAATAATAAATAAAGATATAAAAAAAAAAAATTAATTTCGCCGCCTTTAATGATATAATATTAAAAGATTAATACAAATTATATACAGGTTAATACGGATAAATTTAAATTTTAAACATATAAAAAATATAAAAAATATTATTTATAAATTTTTAAAAACGAAGAAAATATATAAAAAAGATTATTTAATACGTCGGAAAATTAATTAGCTATATTAATATTAAAAATAAAGGTTATTTTAGTTTTATTATTAATAACTTCTTACGATATAAAAGGTATTATTTATTTAAGAATAAAAACGAAATTTAATAAACTTTGTACGTATATATTACGTAAATTATAAAACGTCTAAAAACGTTATTATCGGACGAAAAAGGTAAATGTAAAAAAATGTAAATCCTATGCTTTAAAAGCGGTAGTGAATTCGGTATAACGATAATTGAAAACTTTTCCGTTATAAAAAATATCGAATAGGTGGTTTTTAACGCGTATAATTAATTTTGGAAGAGAATTACAGAATGAAAAATATATTTTTTATAATATAAGATGTATATAACCTTTACGTAAATAAAGGTAATAATGTATATTGTTAATAAAATAAGTTAGATTACGGTAAAGGATATAATATAAATCGACTATTTTAAAAACGTATTCGAGCCGAATAAATTATATAAATCCGATAATGGTTATTTCCGAATTTTCGATATTAGTTATATAATTTTAATTAGTAAAAATTATCTAATTAAATTAAAAAAATTGGCAAGTTGTATCGTAACGGGAATGCTGTTGAGTTATTAAGAGATATATAATTATAAGATATAGCTATTAAAGGGCGGTATGTCACTTACAATAACGTAATATATAAGCGAACGGGACAGTCGGACACAGATTTAATAAATCGGCTATAACTTTACGAACCCTTTACATAATTTAATATACCTTTATAAACAGGTTTATAACAGTACTAATAAAGCGTTTATAAAATTGCATTAAGATCTAACCGTTTTTAGTAAAATCATAACTATAAATTCAAATAAGAAGTAAATACTTATATTTACTTATAACTCGACGAAATTAGTATATATTTACGTTAAACTTCGTAAACAGCTTTAAGAAGCATTAAAAATTTTCTAAGATTTTTTCTAAATTTTTCAAAAAATTATTATAAGAGATATTAAAACGGTAGGTCTGATTTCAAGGTTAAAATATATAATTTGTATTATCTTACGTAATCGGTGCTACAGAATTTTAGGAATTTTACTAAAAGTCAGTATAAATGTAATATATAAGATTATACAATTTGGTAATATTTGATAAATATTTGATAAAGTTATAAATTTTTAAAATATGGTTGATATTATGTATCACGTGACTGTCCCGTTCGCTTGTGTGTCCCGTTCGCTTGTGTAGTACGTTACCGTATATTATTATTTACAAAAACTTAGAAAAATTAGGTAAACTTTTTAGCTTTAATGATATTATCCGATTATTTTTACAGCCCGTACAGAAACCTTTAAGATATCGTTAAAACTCGGGTATAAAATAAAGAATAAAAATAATAATGTTGTTTTAATGGATGATACGGACTAAGAAATTAAGTATGTTAAATGTAAAAGGGAATGTTCGAAAAAATCTGTACCTGAGTTATATACCTTAAAGGCCCTAAATAAAAGTTTAAAATTAATTTGAAAGTTAAGGTTAGCTTTAACTGAAAAAGGCGAGAGCAAAAGTGGTTTATATATTTTTTATTTTAAGTTATTAGCGTTAAGTAATAATAAAAACCGTTTTAGTATTTTTAAAAACGCCGATTAGGTTATTCGGAATATTTACGTATACCAATAAGTAGTTAAAATGTTAAATATTAATACCTATAGGTTATTTATTACTTTAAAAAACGGCTTATCTTTAAAGGAAGTTACCAGAAGCTTAAAATAAAAAATATAACTTTAAGTTATTTTTATAAAGATTAGGGAAAACCTTTTACGCGGAACATTTAAATTTACGCTTTTGAGCAAGGTTACTTAAAGGTATTTTATTAATGTTAAATAAGTGTTAAAAAAAGTATACGTCTATAAGAAAGCTAAATAAATATAAAATACGTATTTACGTAAAAAGATTTATATAACGAAAAAAAAATTAATTATAACGAAACTGCAGTAAATACCGTAAGAGCAGTATATTTTAGGATCTTGATAGCGTCAGCCGTTTTTTTGAGGTAGCATATATTTCGAAGATGTTTTATTATTACGTACTTAAACTGCAAATTAAAGTAAAATATTTATATAAAACAATTTCCGATATTAAAGGTTAGAGAAATATATAAGTCTTCCCTTAAAAGGGTTAATAAACTAATAAACCTATTATACGGTCTAAAACAGGCCGGACTAGCTTAACAAAAGAAAGTAAAAAAAATATTCGTAAAACAATATTTCCGTCCGTTAACTTCGGACGACGTAATATATTATAATCCTAAAATAAGAAACGTTATCGCTTTATACGTAAATAACTTCCTACTTTTCGGCCATAACAGATAAGGTTTGAAAAATATCGCCTAAAGGATTATTAAGAACGTCCTAATTAAGGACTTAGGTAACGCGAATTAGTACCTAGTTGCATAAATTATCCGTATTTTATAATAAAAAATATTAGATTAGATTAATAATAATATATTAAAAATTTACTAAAATTAAGTGGTGTAAAGAAGATAAGAAAAGAGCTTATATTATTCATTTAGGATTATTTAAACTACGTTATAAGATATAACGGCGTAATTAGCAAAAGAAAAATAAAAATAAAAATAAAAGAATTAAAAAAATTAAATATATAAACCTTATAAGAAAAATTAGTGTTTTGCGTTAAATTAGCAAATTAAATATAGCGTTTATAACGTTAATTTAAAAAATATTCTTAAGTAACCTGTTGTTTAAATACCAAAAGTGTGTTAAAAAATTACTGAGATACTTAAATACTATATTTAATATATTTTGTCAGTACCGTAAATAATAAAAAAATTATTTGTATTTTAAATATAATAAATTGAAATTATCCGGAATAATACATATAAGCTTTTCAAATAACTTGTAAATTATTAATGATTACGATAAGCTATATAGTCATGATAATTAAAACGCTTATTTTATATATTTCGAACATATAAGGTATTATTACTAAATATAATATAAAAGCAAAATACGTAGAAACAAAAATAGTAATTATAAAAATAGCTAAAATTAAAAGCTTTTTAACAAAAGTAAGGCTTAGACTTAAAAGCCTTATTCCTAATTTAGAAAATAACATAAATACGTTTAAATAAGTAAGAGAAATATAAATAATACGAAAAAAGCGTTATATTCGAACCAAATATTATTACGTACAGTAAAAATTTCCAAAAAAATATTCAAATTTAATACGTAAAAAACAAAGAAAATCCCGTTAACGGACTTATAAAATTACTTAATAAAGTAAATTTCGAACAGTTTATAATTAATTTAATTCTTAAAAAAAATATAAGAAAAGTTACAAAATATTTAAGATTTAATTAAAGTAATTAGCAAAAAAATAGTCCCGTTAATTTTTTTTATACGGGAAAAAGAGCGTTCTGTTATTAAATCCTATTCCTTATTATTAAAAGTAATAAGCCTAGTATATTTTTTATAATTACCCGAAAATATCCGCTTACTTATTAATTTTAAAATTTTAACTTTGTATAAAAAGAAACTTGAAAGTAACGATTTTGATTAGTTGTTAATATTATTATTAAAAAATAAAACCGATTTTTAAAGTTATAAAATTTTTAACGTAATAAATTAACCTATATAAAACGTTTTCTTATATTAACGTTTAACCTAGTTAGAATTATTTCGGAAAAAGTAAGCCCTGTATTCCGAGACAGTTACGAAAAAACGGTAAAATACAAAAACCAGTTTTTAGTATAACGGTTAATTACTTAGCTTTATTTTAAATCAAAATAATAAAGATAAAGGTTTAAATTCTATATAAAATAAAGATTTTAATATTTTTTAAATAAATTTTTTTAATGTTTTAAATCTGATTTTAAAAAATTACGTAAATAAAGATACTTAACGTAAAAAGGCGTATCGGTAATTAGTACTTTTAGGTATCCGCGGTTAGTACGCTTAGGCTGTAAATGTTATTTACGATAGATTTTATTTAGGAATTATTTTTTATATGGTTAAATGTATATATAAGGGCGATTACCCCCAGATTTTTTTAGTTTTTCTTAGAATAATCATATGCTTTTCGCCAGATTCCTGTATGTGATTACAGTGACTGCTGATAAACAACTATATTAGCTATTATAAAAAACCTTATCAAAAACTTTATTTTATCGAATTTGTAAATATTATCCTTTATAATACCGTATTTTATAATAATAACTTAAATAAACTTAAATTATTTACGAAATACCTTTACATTTTCGAATAATACCTTTTTATAATGTTTTTAATTTAAATATAATTTAATTTAATATTTTAATTAAATAAAATTAAATAGTTAGTTAATGCCGACACATTTCGTAATATATTAGGTAAACACCAAATTCACTATATTTTTTATATATTAAAGCCGGGTAAAAAATGTTTATATATTTAACTTAAAAATTTATTAAATAATGGTTTTTTTTTAATTAGGGTTAATTTTTAAGAATTAGAAATAATATCGGTTCGGGTACGTTTACCGTTATATCGTTTATATGACGTAATACAAGCGATTTGATATATAGAATTAAGTATTATATAATTAAGTTTCAGCCTAATAGCTTAGTATTCGCAAGCCTGCGTGTCTTTTTTAATTGTAACAGGCTTACGTACGTTATTTCGGTTAGTTTTAACAGATAACTGGTTTAAATTTAATTTGGATTACAATTTGTTTCAGTAACGCTAGCTTAAAGGAATTAAATTACTTAAGGCTTCGGCTTTGTTACCGTGTCGGCGATAATTAAGGGGTAGATAAGGAATCAGTTACGATTAAGGATGTTGGGAATTAATTAATTAATCGACTGTATCTTATCGTTAATTGCCGTGTTACATGACCCGTATTGCGTTTTTCCGGTCCCTGGCTAAAAAGGGACGGTTTTTAGGGGGTGCTCCCCGTTTGCGTTCGTAAAACCAGTTGTGCACGTACTTAGTGCATGGATTAGCTCCCTGTATGTATGTATATAGCTAAATACCTTAATGGCATTTTACATTGCATATAATTACGTTTCGGAATTCGTTTTTTGGCCTAAACAGATAAATTCATTTTCGTCTTTAATATTAGCCGTTTTATATTATTAATATTAAAAAATGGATAATTAAAGGTAGGTTATTAAAACGTAGTAAAATTTATTCGGCTTACTTATATAGTACGTTATAATTAAAATTATTAAAAAGTTTTAAATAAAACAATAACATATTAAAAAACTCTTATTTAATGGTATTATATAATTTTAATTTTATATATTAATTATCGGTAAGTTTTACTTATATATTATAAATTCGGGTATATATTATCATATAATTAATAATATATTTATATTTAGTTTAATATATACATTTCACTTTTTGTATAATTTTATTTTTAATAATATTATAATGATTATTAATTATTTTCAAATAAGTTTAATAAACCTAAATCATCTTTACGGTTATTATTTATAAATAATCTTTAAATAAAACAATGTATATATAAAATAATAATAACCGTATATAAATTGTATAATATAATTTATAAAGTTTCTTTAATTAATTATAAATTATATAGACTATTACGAATATTTAATAATTATTATTATTCATCTTAATAATACTTGCTTTATAAAGATTTTATACTTTTATTTTATTCTCTTTAAAGAAGACGTAACTATGAAACTAAATTAAATAAATGGATAAATTGTATTATGGGTTACTAAGCTTTACCAAGCCCTAACCTTTTTACAGGCGTCTTATTTTAATGTAACTTTAAACTGCCTTGTTATGCCCCTATCGACGACTATTCTTAACCGAATTCTGAACGGTTTTTATAATCCGGAATAAATGGATAAATTATCGTTCGTAATTTGCCGTATTTCGAATTAAATGTTAAATTTCGAAATTTTTAAACTTTTTACCACTTATATTTATTTTTTTAATAGTTCTTTTATACGGTCGATTTAGTTTAATATAAAATCCTTTAATCTTTGATTATTTTTATTTATATAAATTAAATCGTATTCGTAAATTATCAGTAAAATTTGATTTTTTTAGGAAAAATCGGTGGGATTAACGGAAGTATCCATATTTTTGGTTCGTTTTAAAGTTTTATTAAGTTTAGGAACTTTAAAAAAAACGTTTTCCGTAAAGATTTTATAATTATAAAATACCGGTATTTGTAATTAAAATTACCCGGTATATTTTAATTATTTTGATTAATAAAAATTCAAAAAAATAGTTTATTACGAAATACTTTTTACTTGGTTATCGTATTAATACTTTTTTATTAGTCGTAGAATTATTCGAGGTTAAAAATAGCTAGTTTAAAGTTTTTAGCTGTTTTGCCTGGTTAATTTTTAATATTTTTAATCGTAGGACTGGTAAAAGGTCGTAAAGCAGCAATTTTATCCGGATTTACTGTTTACTACGAAATACTTAATATTTCCTAAATTATTATTTAGATTTTGGAAGATTCCCTTTATTAAACCAACTATAAAGTATAAAGTTTATTAAGGTCGAAACTTATCGGCATTACGCGATTGGTTTCGGAATAAGGCTTTTCGTAACCGAAACGTATAATTTATTATTACCGTAAAAACTATTAATAATTACCGCATTCGAAAATATTAGGTAAAATATTTAATATGTTAATTATTAGTATCATTATTTTGTATCTTTAGCTTAGCCTGGATAATACGGCTTGAACTTAATAACCTGGTATATACTTATTTTATTTTAATTTATTATAATATTTAAATTTAATTTATGTAAATATCATAATTATTATTAATCCTATATTTATTAAATATTTACGATTGGAATTATACTATATATTTATATATATATATATATATATATATATATTAAAATACGGAATATTAATCACTTTACTAATTTGTTAAGTATAATCATTAATAATATAGTTAATAATAAATATTAAGTAAACCTAGTAAACTTTGAATTTCCGGCTAAATGACAAAAATAGTAAAATTTATATATATTACTTATTAAAAAGGACTTTATAAGTAAGTGATAAAAACCTAGTTTTAATAATAGCAGGAATTATTATTAAAATAACTTTAATAACCGGTAATAAAATCCCGATTTTAAAAATAAAGAAATTAAACTTAATTTAAAAATTAATAAAGGTTATTACTAAAATACGTAATATAACGTATTTTATAATTTCGTGTTAATTAAAACGTTATTATAGTATTTATAAAATATTTATTTATAATATAATATAAAATACCTTGTTAAAGAATATATATTTTTTACTTTCCTTTATGGACATACAATTATATAATTATATTAAATATATTAATAGATTGTATTATTTCTGTTATTAAGTGTTATTAAAACTTAACTCCTTCGTAAATTTGTTTCTTATACTTTTATTAACAATTATTCTTAACGGAATTCTGGACGATCTTTATAATCCGGAACAACCTGATAAATTATTATTCGTAATCCTTTAATTTATATCCTTTTAAAATTAATATTCGAAGTTTTCAAGTTTTTTACTACCTATTTTTTATTTTCTCTCTTATTTTTTTATACGGTCGATATTTCCCGCTATAAAATCATTTCTCTTTTAAATATTTTTATAGTTATAAATTAAATCCTATTCGAAAATTATAATTAAAATCCTATTTCTTTAGGAAAAATTAATTAATTTAACAAAGATATAAATATTTTCTATATATTTTACCTTTTCTAAAGGTTTAAAACTTTTAATAAAACTTTTTTTTTAAATACTTTATAAATATCGTATATAAGTATTTTATTATAAGGATTACCCGGTATATTTTAACTGTTTTAATTAATAGGAATCCGACAAGGTACCGTAAAATCAATAAAAGTTAAAACCGTACAACTGGTAAAGGGTTATAAAGTAGCTATCTTACACAGGCTTAAGGTATATTACGAAAAACTTAACATTTTTTAAGTTATTGCTTTCTAGGAGATTTCGCTTCCAGAACCGTAGATCTAAAAGGTATAAGCGTTATTAAGGTCGAAACTTGTCGGTATTACGTAAGTAAATTTCCTACCCGATATTAATTACGAAATTACGTACTTTTAATAACTTAATAATCGGTTCCGGAATAAAGCTTTTTATAACCCAGGCGTACAATTTATCGTAATAGTAAAATATTAATAATTACCGTTTTTAAAAATACGGAGTAAAGGTTTTGTCGTATTAATTATTAATATAATTATTTCGTATTTTTAAGTTAGCTTAAATAATATAGTTTAAACCTTATAATATTATAAATATATAGTATAAAATTATATTAATATAAAGGAAAATTAAGCTAATAGCTTAATAGTTCTAAGGCTGCGTATACTTTTTAATTATAATAAACTTATATAACTTATTGCGATTAATCGCGGGAAATTATTAGTTTAAACCCGGTTTAAGCTGCCGTTTCTTTAAATACTATCAGCTTAATGAAATTAAATTAATTAAGGCTTAGGTTGCGTTACCGTGTTAGCGATTAATTGGAATAGTTAAGCGTTTTGGGAACTAATTAATGTAATTATGTACGTATTAGTTATTTGTTACGGTATCAACCCCGTATTACGTTTTTCCGGCCTTTACTAAGAAGGACCGGTTTTTCGAGGGTGCTCCCCGGTCGCGTTTGTGCAGAACCATTTGTGTACATGTATGTAGTGAACGGATCAGCTGTATACATAGCTAGATACCTCAATAGCACTTTACCTTCCATAAACTATATATAAAAGAGTAATTAGGAATCTGTATACATAATTATTAAATAATCGACATTATTTTATAATTCGAATAAAAGTTTCTATCAGAATTTAAATACGGATACTCCGTTTAAAACGATTAAAAGGTTAGGTTTAAAAATAAAATAAAAAGGATATTAATAAATTCAATATGAATAAAAAATACAAGTTAATATAAAATTATACGATATATTTAACTTTATATAATATAATATTATTACTGTATTAATGTATGTTAATATAAAAAATTTATATAACGGTATTATAAATAAAATATACGAATAAAATATAAAAATAATGAATAAAGTAAAAGATTATGATAATAATTCGTTTCTATCCGATATATTCTTATTTTACTTATTTAATAACAATAACAACAAAATAAAACGGCTCTTATTAAAACTGTTTGTTAAGTGATGTAAAATTTGTACTATAAGATTTTAACTTTTTTTAATATAAACTATTAGGGTTACTTAAAGCTAAAATATTCTTACTATAGTAAACATTAAAAACTATTTGAGTAATTATATTAAAGCTATTTACAAATGACTTTTTATTTCATAGTGTATTTACTACTTTAAACTTACTTTCGTTAATAGTAATAAATATAATATTATTAATATTAATAAATTTAAGTTCAACAATTTACCACTTACAGTTCACAGATTTTTAAATTTCTCATTTTTTTTAATTCGAGATCAATATTTTTTACTTAGTTAATCATTACGAAATAAAAAATATGCGTATTTAATAATTTCGTTATAAAGATCCCGAATAATATAACGTTTATTTTTAAAAAAAATTAACTAAAAATTAATGATAGAAAAAGGCAGTATTAACGTTATATATATTATTTCTTAACCGGGGCAAATTTATAGTAAATTATAAATGATAATAATTTCTTATTTAATTTAATATTTTATAAATTCTTTTTTAAATTTAAAGGAACTAGATTTAAAATTAAAATCGAATCAATAAATACTTAATTTAATATAATATGACAAAAGATTTATTAGAAATAAAAGATTTTTTATTATAATTAAATCCACTAGCCTTATATAAAAGGAGAATAATTTTACCCTTTTTTATTAATTAAAATGGTATGGATTAACGGTTAGTTATTATTTTTAAAACTGCAGTTTTTAAAAAATTATAAAAATATTTTTCTTTATTTAAAAAACTATATACTTATAAATTATCCGTTAAATCATATATATTACTAGGTAATATATTATCAATAAATAACGATAAAAAATTTTCTTCCGACATATCATTATTTATTAACATATTTTAATTATTTATTAATATATTTCAATTAAAATTTCAACATATATGTCTTACTTACTCTCCGGAATAATATTGTGTTAAAAACTATATTATACGTAATAGTTTTAAACTTGGTAATAGTTAACTGGTAATATATCTACTTTATACATTCGGTAAACTGCGATTTCGAAAAAAACTTCTACTAAAATATTTTAATAATTCCTTATATACCACACGTTACCATTATGAATAATTCATATTAAACGTATAATTTTTATTAAAATAACGGAAATATATAAACGTTATATATATAAAAATAAAAAGTTAAAATAAGTGTGATTTCGATAATCTTTAAGATAATTACGATATTCTATTTAAAAATTATCGGTTTACCGTTAAGATTATTTATGTTATATATATTCTATTTATATTATGAATTAATTAAATACGTATTCAAATAATTAGAAAAATTATTTGTACGTAAAATAAAATTAAAAATGGAGAAAAATCGTATTTCTTATTATCTAAATGTGTTATTTCGGTTAAATTAACTTATATTTTCCGGAGATAACTAGTTATGATTTAAGCTTTATAAATAAAATTGAAACGTTACGAAAACCTATAAAATTATTAATTTTTAAATTTAGTTATTACTTGGTAAACTTTTCGATAAATAGTATAAACACCGTAGCCATTACCTTTGTTTTTATTAACGATATTTCAGAAAAATAAATAACATCTGTCATATAATATAGGGTTGAATAAAAAAAAGAGCGGTATTTTAATTTTCTAGGTTTATATAATATATTAATAAAAAATAATAGAGAATATTAAAATTTATTATCAAGGTTTGTAAAATTATTTTACATTATAAAATTAATTGTAATAAAATATAAGGTATTTTAATTTCTTTGTAAAATACCTTTATAGTAATAAATAAAATATAGTATTAATATTCCGTATAATAAAACAGGATCGAAAAACTATATTACGAATATAATATTAAATATTAACGATATTATATGAAAATACGATATCGTTTATTTATATTTGATGATATAACATCGTTCATTTTATTTCAAATTATAGTATTATTAAGGAATTAGTACAGTTATTTAAATTTTTCAATAATCGGTTTATATTTTTATCTAACGTATAATAAGTTTCGTAAATACTTGAATTTTTTAATATATTAATTTTATTCCGTAATATCTTTAAAAATAATAGTATTCTACTTACAAACTCATCTAAATATATATTATTATTTTAAGATGTTATTTTAATTTTAATAAATAAAATTATAAAAAAAAGAATAAAAACTTCCGGACCGTTATTATTACGAAAGCATTTCGTTTTCCGTTTTATATTATATAATTCTTAGCTTTTTCTCAAGTATATTATCATTTATTTTAAAAACTCAAATTAACTAAATATTAATGTTTTTATAAATGGTATATTTTCGTTTTAAATAATATATATCGTATTAATATTAAGTAATAAATCTTCCGGTAAAGATCGTAAGACGGGGTGATTTATAAATTTATAAGTTTATTATATAATATATCGCAATATATTTGTATAAAAAATCTTAATTAATACAAGTTATATATTTCTTTTAACTTTTATATATTAATAACATCTTACGTATTTGCTTTTTTTAATAAGTTAAGGAACCGCCTACTTTAAATAGTTAAATTACATGATCAGCATATATTATTTTAAAATATCTTATAATAAATAAAATTTTTAAACGTTATATTAAATACCTGATATTAATACTAACAATTTCGTATACCCGTACGTATATTCTATTTTAACAGCGTAATTTTGTAAAATTAAGAAAATCCGGATTCATTATATTTTAAAAACGGCGAATATAACATTAAACATTGCGGTTATAAATAATATATACGGGAAGGTTCAACCTATATTTAAGTTTTAATTCAAACTAAAATGATATTCATTATGGATTATAATCGAAATAATCAAAGGAATATATATATAAATATAAATATTAGCTTATTATTATGTTATTATAAATGTTCGTTTTTTTAATCAAATAAATTTGCTAAACTAAAACGTTTTTACATAACTATACCTTAGGCCTTACTGGTTCGTTACGGGTATTTGGAATTTAAATGGTTAATTTTTAACGTTATAAAGCGGTACTTGAATAATTTTAAAGAAATCGGAAAACGAGGCTGGAAGAGGCCTGAGCTATCTGAGGTAATTCGAAGCAAACGAAACGTTTTACTTTTTCTTAATTCTCTATAAATGACGAGATCGCGAGGTTACGGTGTCTACTTCAAGAACAACGCCGACGCGAGAATCCTTAAAGTCGCCTCTAATTAACCAGCAATAACACGAACAGGCCGAAAAACTCGCTAAAGTATTACATCTATAGACATTCCAGCAATCCCTCGAGGCCTGCCATTCGCTAAATCTTGCTATCCGGGTAATAACCGACCGTTTTTTAACTATACAAAGCGACATTACTAACCCCACAGGCCGGATTTATCCTTAAATAATTATTCCATAAAACTATTTTATAAAAAACAAAAATAGATTTAATATTAGTTTTTAACCGGAGCTTTGTTTTTTTTTTCGTAATGTATCGTTTTATTTTCGAATTAATTAAAATATATTATGTCTTTCATCCGGCTTAGTAATATAAAACTGGGCATTAAAAGTTTTAAACATAATATTATTTAAAATACGGTAAAAAAAGCATTTAAAAAAATATATAAAAAAGCCGCGTTTATGATCTTATCCTGATTTAAAATCTATTATTATACTTAAAAGCTATACGGTCCTCGGTAATATAAATAACGTTATATCCGAACCTATAAAACGTATCTGAGTTAATAGGGGTATTATTAATATTACGATACCGGCCTTAAAAAATACGACGTAACGGAAAGTAAAATATAGAAAAGAAAAAGGGGCGACTAAATTATATATATATATAACCTTACCTGGCTAAAACGTTCCTTGAGTAATTATTAAATATAAACAGTTATATAAACTTAACTAGGATATAATTTATAAAAATAATAACGGTTTCATTTATAAATCGAAAATATTCGTTATTATAATCGTTATCTAGATTTTTTTATATAATCGGCAAAGGTATTTAATACGGATACGTATATTAAAAAAAGCGATATTTTCTTTAATATTCTAGATAATCTTATTATCGTTTATTACTTTATATACGTATCTAACTAGGACGTTATAAATAGTGACGAAATAAATTTATATTATATAGTTATCATATAAGGTTTCGCTCTTAAACATTAAATAATAGGTATAAAACCGTCCTTGGGATCCTGGTATAATATAACCGTAAATCTCGATATTTGGGCTGTCGAATACGATAACGTATTAATTAATATCCCAGTGATAATACGGAAGGAAGAATATATTATCGTATATATAAGGTCGTTAAGTTCAAGCCGTATTATCTAGGCTAAGCTAAAGATACGAAGTAATTATACTAATAATTAATACGATAAATATTTTACCCAGTATTTTCGAATACGGTAATTATTAATAGTTTTTACGGTAATAATAGATTATACGTTTCGGTTACGAAAAACTTTATTCCGAAGCCGATTATCGCGTAATGCCGATAAGCTTCGACTTTGATAAACCTTATACCTTTTAGCTAGTTCGGCAGGGGGAATCTCCTGGAATGCAATAACTTAGGAAATATTAAGCTTTTCGCGGTAAACCTTGAGTTCGTATAAGATAGCTGCTTTACGACCCTTTGCTAGTCCTACGATTTTAACCTTGATCGATTTTACGATTAATAAAGAGGTGTTAGTACGATAACCAGGGGGAAAGTACTTAGTACTAGACCATTTTTTTTAAATCCCTATTAATTAAAACAGTTGAAATATATCGGGTAATTCCTATTATAAGATACCTGTATTCCGTAACTGTAAAGTCTTTACGGAAAATATTTTTTTTTAAAGTTTTTAAACTTAATAAAACTTTAAAACGAGCTAAAAATATTAATATTTCCGTTAATCTAACCGATTTTTTTTAAAAAAATCGGATTTTACTTTTAATCTTTAAATACGATTTAATTTATATAAATAAAAATAATTAAAAATTAAACGATCTTATAATAGAAAATATCGACTGTATAAAAAAATTACTGGAAGAACTGGATATAAACGGCAAAAGGTTTAAAAATTTCGAAATTTCACTTTTAGCTCGATATAAACTAGAAAATTACAAACGATAATTTATCCGGTTATTCCGGATTACGAAAACCGTCCAGAATTCGGTTAAGAATAATCGTCGATAAGGGCATAACAGGGCAATTTATAAGAAAGTTAGGGCTTAGTAAAGCTTAATAACCGATATTATAATCTATCCATTTGTTTAATTTTATTTTACGGTTACGTCTTCTTTAGGGAGAATATTATAGTATATAAACCGTAATATTATAAGGGTTTCCGGAAATCGGTTATTTAAATCTGTTTAAATTATAAGTAATTAAATAACTATATTAAATATTAAAATAATAACGATAATAATATTAATAACGGTAATAAACGTATGTTTCTTTCTTTTATACCGAATTAATTTAAACGTTTTTGTAAAAATACGATTACGTTAAAAGTTTAAACTTTTAATATAAAAAAGATTTTTTAAAAAGCTAAATAATTAAATAAGAAATACGATATTAATTATTTTACATTTATTAATACCTTTTAACTTTAACTTACGGTAACGTATTATATAAGCTCGCGAGCTAAACAAGCTTGCGAGCCGTTTTTTAGCACCTCTTAATAACAAATTCGAATTAATTAACTATAATATATCAAATCAACTAAAATTAATCGGATTCTTTTTCGCTAAACGTTTTTATAGCTTTTTTACAAGTACGCGTATTATGTCCGGATTTGCCGCAAACGTTATATTTCCGTTCCTTCGTTTTAATCCTTTTGCAACGATTACTTTTAGCAAATATTAGCTATATTTTTTCATTACTTTTTTTTTTTCGGCCAGGAGATCTTGTCCTTTTTATATAGTAAATATCCTTCCTTTTTGGAGACGTTTATTTTTAGTCCTTTAACGTTTATTTAAAATATAATTCGTTTCGCGTAATTAGGTAACTTTTTTTCGAAAAAGAATAACTTCGTATAAAAATAACAAGTTATTTTTTGTGAAAAGATTCGCCGATTTAACGATTTTTATCGATAAGTTACCCTGGTAATTTTTAATTTTTTTTTTTGTAAATAACGTTTTTATTTTATCGTTTTTTTAATATTTCTAAGGGTTTTCGTAAACGGGAAACGAATAAAACCGGCGGAGGTTAACGGGGAAACGGTCGGCGTATGTATAATTAGAAAAATTTCAAGCTTGGAAAAAACGGTATTAAAATTAAATAAAACAAGGCCAGCTTTTGCGAATCCGGATTTGATATTATCGGACGTTATAACAGTTTTAAACGCATCGTAAAAGCCGGCAAGAAAATCTTTTTTAACGATATAAATATAATAATATCGTATTAAGCTTTCGATATATAACGAATAAACGCGTTTTAAAGGAAAAAAACAAGATACGTTAACAAATTAAAATTTATACAAAAAATATACAGGCATATAAAATATAATAATGTTATAATTAACGTAATATTTTTCGAATTTTATCGAATAATAATTTTCATAACCGTTAAGGATAAAAAAACGTTTCGATTTTTTCGTACGCGTTTAAGTATATTAATCGAAATATTAAATTTATTTTAAACTTAATTTATTTATTATTCAGTTATTATTATTTAATGCAATTTTTTAATCGGTTACTGGTAATAAGTTATTACGGAACCAGGATTTAAGGTAATTTTTCCCTACTATAATAATAAATAACGGTATAACCCAATTTTGGAAATTAATAATTTAAATAATTATAACTTATTTTTTATTTTTTTATTAAGTTTATTTAGGCTTTTTACGTTTTTCGGTATTAATAATTATTATATTCGTTACTATAAAAAGCCTTATTAAAAATCTAGTTTTATCGAAGTTGTAAATATTTTTTTTTGTAATGCCGTATTTTGTAATAATAACTCGAATAAATTCGAATTATTTACGAAATGTTTTTGGATTTTCGTATAGTACCTTTTAATAATCGATTTTTCGATTTAAACGCGTTTCGAATTTTTTTTACAGTTTAACAAAGTTGGATACCTAATTAATCCTGACGCGTCCCGTAATATATTACGTAAATAATAAATTCGCCATATCTTTAACGTATTAATACCGGATAAAAAACGTTTGTATATTTAAGTTAAAGATTCGTTCGATAATAAATTTCTTTTCGGTCGGCGTTAATTTTCGCAAATAAGAGATAATATCGGCTCGGGCGTATCGACCGTAATATCGGGCTTTTAAAGTAGATTCGGGGACGTTATATATTGAATATAGCTTTTTAAAGTTAAATTTTGGGTTTTGTTTTTTAGCCTGGATAGCTAAGTTTATCCTAGATTCTTTTGTAAAACGTTCTATGTTATAAGTATTAAAAAATTAACGATTAAAATTAGGTAATTAAGATGTTGATAAAAACGGCTTGCGAACTTATTTAACTCGTAAACTTGTATAATACGTTAAGCTTATTAATAATATTTATTTTAATTATTTTAATAACGTACGAAAATATATTAAATAGTTAATAAATTTTAATTTTCATTAGAATTAACGTATTAAAAACCGTAATTTTAATATAACTTCCCTATTGTTTTATTTAATCGCATTATTTAATACCCATTTTAAAATACGGTTATATTTCTATATTTAAAAATACAAAGAAATTAAAGTTGTAAAATTTATAAAATAAAAACAAAATATATAACCGGTTTCGGCTTATTTATAAAATATACGTCATTATATATTTTAATTTAATAGATTTAAGTCTTTCGTAGTATTACGATCATAATATTTTTAAATATTTCTTTCCTTTAAACTAAATTAAACCGCCGTTATTTAAATATATCGATTTAATTAAAAAACTCGATATTTTAAATATAGATATTATGGTATACGTAATATTATATTAAGTATATATTTCTTACTATATTTTAGACATACGTAATATCTTATATAATATAGAAAATAAACGTTTTATAAAGTGTAAATATTAAAAATCGTAAATCTTTACTTATTTACCCCTTAATTTATTTAATTTTACCGGGTTAATACGAAAAAACCCGAAAAGAATATATAAACAATATCTTATGAATATAAAAGCTTTAATTTATTTCGTGTAACGTTTCGAAATAGATTAATATAAATAAAACGCCAGTTTTCTATAACTAGTTATAAGATTTACCTTTGTTTAAAAACGTTATCTTTTTAAATAGCGGATTAATACGGTCGTTATTATTAGGATTTTTTCGTAAAAAATCGACGTAAAGGCTTAAAATAGCTAAATAATTAAATAAATATTGTTATATAATCCTTTAATAATCTTAATAACAATATAGCTTAAGTTATCCCTTGTTTAAAGTCTTTAAATAATTTGCTATAGAAAAAAATTATATTTTTAAAACTTTTATAATTTATTAATTAAATAATGTTAAATTTAAGTTAATATACGAATATTTAGCATAATTAATAAAACTATGTCCTTAATTCTATTCCAGGGATATAAATTTATTACACTTTTAAAAGTAGCGATCTCGATACGTATAAGAGTTCGTCAGAGGCGTAAAGGGCTATAGTGGCTTATTAGGCCCTGTCTTTAAACCCATTCTATCCTTGTCTGCTCGTCGAATTTGTAGATAAATGCCTCGAGGGGTATCCGATCGGTTACGAGGCGCGGGCGGCTATATCACCCCCGAAGATTTTGCTATCAAGCAACAACAAGAAGGGGTTACTAGAGCAATATGAATAACTGGTACAAGGGCGTTTATAACTATTAGCGTGCTTTACGATAAAGAACATTGTTCTATACATAACGTGAAGTTTTTCTTCTAGGTGCTAGTCTGGATATGTATTTATTATCACAGGCTAGGTAAGGATATTAAGGTAATTAAGATTAAAAGCTAAAATTACGAAAACCTTAATAAGCTGGCGAACTTAAAAAAAATAAGATTTTCATAAAAGGGAATTTATTTTAAAAATAGAAAAGAAATTTGATCTAGATTATTAACTATTAATTGTATAAGTTAATAAATTACGATAAAAAACGTATGTTAAAACCGAGAAGAGTAAAAAAAAAAAAAAAAAAAAAAAAAAAAAACTAAATTTAAAATTTTATTGCTTGATAATAAAAAATTCGTTCGAAAAGTATGAAAAAATTATATTCTAAATTATAAAATTTGATTAAACGGTTTTATAACCTTAATATAATAACCATAATTAACTTATTTATATACGTATACGTTAAAGTTACTATATTAAAACTATATTAAAATTTATAAAGAAACCGTTATTTGGAACAGTTTAATTTAATCATTTAATATTAAATTTAATTAACTGACATTATAATCTCCGTTAAACAGTTATAAGCTTTTAAATTAACAGTAAATAACGCTCGATATTACTTAATTATTTTCGTTAATCGAAATTAATAAAACAATCCCGTATCTTTAAATCGTTACCGAAACCCTATTTTGTATTAATTCGTATCAACCGTACTAATAATACAGTCTTACCCGAGATTAATTTTTGCTTTCTATATTTAAAAATGGGAAATTATTATAAATTATTACTTTGCCGGGCTCTTAGTCGATTTAATGAATTAAGAAATTTACATTATCAAATTAAATACGTTAATAACTTATTTAATTTATTTATATCCGCCTTAATTCTATATAAACGTATCCGGAAAACATATTTTAAGAAACGTTTTTTTTAGCCAAGGACAGGAAAAACCAAATACGGGTTATTTAATACGGTAACAATCAAATAATTACCTATATAATTAATTTAATTAATTGGTTCTTAAACCCCGAACTTTGCCGGTTATCGCCGATACGGTAACAGAGCCGAAGCCCTAATTCATCAGCTCATCTAAACTGGCGCCACTTAAAAAACGGTAGCCTAAGCAGGATTTAAACTAGTTATTTTTTGCGATTAATCGAAATAGAATACCCAAGCCTGTCGCAATTGAAAAAGCACTCAGGCTCGCAACCACTAAGCTATTAAGTCAAAAAAGGGTTTTTAAAATATGAATTTTTATAAGTGCAATAATTTTATAAATATTATATAATAGGAATTAACGCCCTTTAATAAATCTATAAATTATTTATAATATACTATTAATAATTATTTAATATATTTAAAATATCCTAGATTTTTTAAATTCGGGCGGTTAATATATAAACACTAATCCGGAAATCTAGCGATAACATTCGTTTAAGTAAATAGTTTAATTATAATATTGCTCTAATATTTATCGGATTCGAAACCGCTTCGGTCTACTAATTTTTCTGCCGAATAATATACCGTAATCCGCTTACAAAAAATAAAACTTTACGGTATTACACGATTAAATTAATTTTTAAACGGACATATTACTTAAAATATAAATATTAAGTTATAATTTTTTAAACTCTGTTTACAATTAATATAACTTTCTCCGTAATATATTTTAAATTTATAATTACTAAATTATTTCGGTCATTAAAAAACGATATTTATATAATTATTAACGCTAAAACTTTAAATTATTCCTTTAACTATCATTAAATTAAATGATAAACGGGCCTTATAATTAATGATTATATAAAGATTTTTTTTCCGGATAATTATGATAATTTTAAATTTTATAAAAAAAGACGTTAAAAAGAAATATCCACTATAAATTATTAAAACTAAATTAAGCAGGTAGTATTTCGGCATAAGCGGAACCGTTTTACATCATATAAATATTATAAAAAATCCAAGTCAAAAAACGAAATAATATTAAATAGGAAAAAAAAGGTAAAATAATAATATTATATTTTTAAGTTTTATATTTAAAACATTAGATTTAAAATTCGAGATTTCAAATACAAAAGTTATTTAAATACGTTTTCTATAATTACGAATTAATTTAGGATTATTTTATTAAATTCGTCCAGGCGGTTATATTATAACTAAACATTATTTATATACAAATTGTATTTTTAAATTTAATGAAGTTTATTAACTTATTAAAAGTTAATTAAAAGGTAGTTTTAACAGATTTTAAATATTCAAATTATAAGATATACTAACTTTTAACGTTCGTTTAATTAAGAATATCTTTAAATATTTAATTAAAACTATGTTGGCTTATATTATATCGGAGTAACGTCAGCGAAAAATCTTTAAATATAGTATAATAATTTTTATTTTAAATTAAACAAATCGTTCTTAAACTATCGGTTCATAATTAAAACAGTCGGTTTTTATATATTTAACATTATTCTTAATAGATATCCTCGTTATATAAAAATAAGGAATTAAAAAGACCTGTTATTTAAACGTTAAACTAGGTACTAACGTACGGCCGATAATTAGGAAATTGTAAATATAAGAAATATATAGAATTAAATAGCGTTTTTACCGTATTTGTTAATTCTGTACTTTTTTATAAAATAATAATAAAAATAGCTTATTAGCTAGTACTTATATTAAATAATTCCCCTTACTAATTAATAAAATTATTACCGTAGATATTATAACATTTTTTTATTACTCGTAAGACAATATTAATGCGCCTACGCCTAATAAAATATACCTTAAAAACGATGAATAAATAATAATAAGAATGTAATTTAGCGAATTAAAGATTTTATTTAATATCTATGATAAATGCTAAGTAATATAACTTGTAATTTATCCTATTTTAAATAAAAAGCAATACTGATAAGAACTTTATTAAAGTACTGTAAGAAATAGTTAAAACATAAAGGTTTATAAGTTTATTACTTACGGTATTTTTATTAATATATGAATTTAATTAGTGAAAAATATAAGCTTTTAAGTTAGTGATTAAGTTGTAAAATAAATTATAAAAAACAGTAGTAATATATAGTTATATAGCGAAATATATTTAAATTTAAATTAATTTATTAACTAAAAAGAAATATATATTAAGGCGGTAAGATTAACATTGTTTCTATTTAAGCTCTATAAGTAATCATTATAATATTAAATAAAAAAAAATATTTTTTACGATTCGATAAATATAAATAAATGGAAATCACAATGTTTTATTAATATGCTATTTAAAGTTACTTATTACGTATTATAAATTTATTTTTAAAAAATATATTACTCTGATTTATCTTATCTATATATAAAACTTTTTATATGATAAATAGTTATTTTAATTTTTTGATTTAATAGTTTTAGTACCTTTTATTTTCCTTTTTATTTTTTATCCTTATAATTACTTACTTTCTATTATCTTAAATGTTTTTGGCCCTTTATATCTTTATTGGAATAGTCTTTAATTATTATTTCGTAATTTTTAATATATATTACTTTTTCGTAAAACCGGTTTATTTAAATATACCTATTAAATCAAGTAGCTTTACATTTTTCCGGCCGTCCTTATTATACATGTAATTATTTAATAATATTTTAAATTATTAAAATTTAAAAAGTTTTAACTACTGTATTAGGCTTTTTTCTATCTATAACTTTACCTGTAATTAATAGTTTAATTTTATAAATAAAGATATTATATTACGATATATTCTTTTCATTTATAAAATCTATTATATGCTTAAAATCCCTTTAATACTAGCTATAACTACGATTACTTTTTATAAGATAGATTATATATCCGCGGATGTTTAATTCGATTATTTATATAGTTAACTTGCCCTTTTCGAGTTTAATATACACAGGTAATTATTTAGGGAATAAATAAATATAAAACCAATTAATAAGTATAAATAGATAAATGTAATAATCGGAATAAAAAAATACTCACTTATTATTTATGTCTTAATATCAGGAATTATAAATTTAAGTTACCACCCTTTCGAAGCTTATTAGCATTTTGCAAAACCGCTGTATAAAATATTTAAAAGTTCTTTGTAACGTTAGGTAACCAATTAAAATCGATACCGGTAAGGTTGGGTTAAAACGTAAAAAACTAAAATATTCGATGAAGGTTGTTATTTAATTTTTTCCGAATAATATAAACCTATTAAACATTTAAATACTACAAACTCTAAGGAGTATAAATCTTACTTTTAAATATATAAAACTTAAAAAAACTTGTTAGGCTATATTTTCCACTCTAACCTTTCGTTATTTACTTATAAATCTTTTAAATAAAGAATAATTTAAAACGTATTAAGGTAATTATAAGTTATAGGAAACTATATTATTTCTTAAAAGCTGCTTTAATAAAATTAACTCAGAGACTAAATTAAAAAAAGCCCTTTTTAGGCTTATAATTACTAAATAAAAGATAAAAAAAAAACGAAAAAAGTTAGAACGGTTTATCCTCTTTGTTTATCTTATTTTTAGTAAATTATTAACACTCTAATATCTAAACTTAATTATACTAAAACCGCGTTTAAATTTAAGGTTACGTTAATACGTTCTAATCTTTTTCGTTTAATAAACGTTTTTTATTTACTGATAAGTTTAAAATCTTATTTAGCTTTACATTATCTAATAATTTATATAAGGCCGTATATAAAAAGAAGCTTGTCTGTTACGACCTAACGGAGGGGAAATCTCGGAAACGGTCTTAGTAGACCGAAACAGGACCTAAATAGGTCAGGTCACGTGACTTAGATCTCTTTTACGGATAAGATCCAACTGAATTTATACGGATTTAATGCCTTTTAGATTTGTAAGGGTGATAAGATCTATAAGAGATCCAGGTTTTATACGCAGAATATATACGTTTGTTATTTTATAGCCTAGATAGTATTAGTTTATAATATAATTTGGTTACTTAAGATATTTTTAGTATTATTAGACGTAATTAAGTTATTTCTATTATTTAGATTCCGTTTTATAATTGTTAATATAAACCGTACGATATAATTTAATAGTTGGTTAAATTAATTTAGCCGTTATACGTTGTAAGTTTTTGTTTAATAATATTGTTAAATTTTGAGTAATTTCCGTTAATATTATGTTTATTAGCAGATAAACCGGGAAATAATTTGCTTATAAGGTTTTTAAAGACATTATAAGTTTTAACGAAAAAGAACAACGTTTTTGTTTTTTAGCAGATAAGGTTTTAAAGAAATTTAACGTTATTACGACTTAAATTATTTAATTCCGGAAAGAAAAGAGTAATTTTACCGTTTTATTTTAAGCCGTATATAAGCGCCTTAAAGAAAAAGGGAAAAAAACGGTAAAGAATGGGGCAAAGGGAATTTTTTCCCGGAGTAAAAGTTTTTAAATAATTTAGATAACGAATATTAAGGAATTTAGAAAAATTTTAAAAACGTTTAGGCCCGAATTCTTTAATAAAATATTTATTAATTTATCATTATTTTCAATTTAATATAAAGTATATTTCGGGTACTTTTTTATTAGGGTCGTTATTTTTACGGTTCGAATGGAATTTATAGTAAAGTTGCTAACCGGTAATGCAGTTATATAGTTTAAACCTGTATTTCGAAAATACGTTATTTTTTTCCTTGAATAATAAAGTTTAAAAGTTTTAATAATATATAATAATTATAAAAAATTCGAAATTGTTTTAAAAAATATGTTCGGAATAATAGAAGAAAAAATTAAGGTAAAAATTTAAATGAAGGAATTACGTTAAAAAAAGCCGTTTTAGTTTACGGTAATACGTTTATTTAATTGGTATTTAAAATTAAGTAAGGATAAGAGGTTTTTATAACCAAATTTTTTAACGGTTTAAAAAAAGCGGTTTAGAAGGAATTATTTAAAATCGATTTAAAAATTTGGCCGATTATATTGCGATAACGATTAGGATCGACGATCGGCAGTATACCTAGAAAACGCGATATTTTAAAATAGAATAAAGTAACCGATTTAAGTATACGGTAAACGTTTTACGATGTGTTAATATGTTTTATAATACCGAGTTAGGCCTTATAGAAATAAAAGTAGGTTAACGATAGGAATGGATTTTGTTTAAATGTTATAATTGTAATAATTCGAGATATAAGGTTTTCTAATATAAAATACTTAAGAGATTTTATAAAAATATTTAGATTTATATATTCTAAAAATAATAATAAACCGATAAAAAGGATAACAATAAATTGATTAATATAATTGACTTACGGTATACGGTAATAAAATAGTACGAGGATTATTTAAGGTGGAAAGTTTTTATTAAAAAAAAGTTATTTATTTAGTTTTAACCAAAAAAATAGCGATAAATGTAAAACCGATAGGTTATATAAAAGTAGTTATAAGAATATTACGAGTAATAGAAGGACCTTTACTTAGGAAAACTAGAATGATATATTAAGACTTATGCCGTTTATTGTAACAAACCTAAGTACTAGTTTTACTAAAAGTAGAAGGAAGTAATTTATTAACGTATAACCCGGATGTACTAAAAAAGGTTTGATTTTAAGAAATAAAAAGGAATTAACAAGAACGATTAATAATAGTATTGATATTTATAGTTATTCGTAGAAAAAAACAAAATTAATTAATAGATAATATTATAGAGATGGTTATTAGGAAAGTTATGTTTATAAGAAGACCCTTTTTGCTATTTTAAGTAATATAATTACAGAATAAAGAAAGAATTAATTGAAAAAATGGTAGAAAAATATTCTGAACGAATTATTACTAATTTAAGTATTTAATTAATTTTTACCGTAAACCCGGAAAATAGAAAGGTGATTAAGGAAAAGATTAAAAGTTTCGATAAAAAAGATTAATAGGATATAGAAAATAAGGAAAATAATAATTTATAGTCGACGTTACCTAACGAAAAAACGATCGAAATTTTTGCGAAATAAATTTATAAACGATAAAATATACGATAATAATTTAGATAATTATAAGAATGAATGGTATAAATAGAAAAATAACTGGAAGAATTCCGAGTATAAAACGATAAAGATAAAAAAATATTATAAAAATTCAAATAAACCTTAAAAAATTAGCAGTACCTGTAAAAAAGTTACAGGCGAACGAAAGAAAGGAAGTTAAATTATAGTACTTTAAAAAAGTTTTAAACGTAATAAATAAAGTGATACGTAATAATACTATTATTATATAAATACAAATTAAGACGGACTAGTATATTATCATAGTAGATTACGAAATAATAATTATAAATTATATTAGTCCGGAGGTAGTAAATTAGCTGAAATTATTATAGAAAAAGAAGAGTTACCTTTATAAAGTCGAAAATACCGAAAGTTAAAGATTCGCTTATGATAATGAATAGGTTAAACGCGAAATTAATTACTTTAAGACCTTTGTTAAAAAAAAGATAGATTATTAATTTCGATATTATTTTATTAAATAGATATGATATAATCCTTGGAAAATTATATTTGTGCTAGTTTAACTATTTATTTACTTAGGAAATTAATTAAATAAGTTTCCGTTTATTTTTTAATATAAGAAAGGACGAGGAAGAGATAAGATCTTAACGTTTAATTAATAAGGACGATGAATATAAATATAAGGATATAATAAAAACCTTATTATTTAAAATAATAAGATATATTTAAAATAAAGGGCATAATAAAAAAATATAGTTCGTTATTATAAATTTTAAAATACGATTTCGATAGGTAAAAAACGAATTATAAGTATAGCCCGAAGAACTACAGAAATAAGTAGTAAAAGTATTATTATATTATTATAAATATAAAAAGCTTTTTCGAAAAAAACTTAATACGAAATTGCTTTAATATAGCAAATAAAATTATAAGATAATTTTTAAAAACGGTAAAATAACTGCTGTTTATTTTATCTATAACTTAAACGAAATAAAGTTATATGTTCGTAATTATTTAGAAAATGAATTACGAAAAGGAATATATAACGTTTTAACTCGTTAATAAAATATTTAATATTTTTCGTATTACGAAAAAATAGGAAATTGGGATTTATTATCAATTATTAATAATTTAATATTATTATTATTAAAAATAAAATATTATTATTTTTAATTACCGAAATTAATAACCTATTATAAAACGTTAAATCGTTTATGGTTTTAAATTTATAAAGAAAGTATAATTAAATTCGAATTAAATTAGAAAATAAATGGAAGATAACTTTTAAAACAAAGTACGGATTATTCGAGTATTTCATTATGTTTTTCAGATTTACGAACATATCAATAACTTTTTAACGAATAATTTTTTCCGTATTTCGAAAATATTTTAACGTTTTTGTTATAAATTACCTCTACGACATCTTTAATTATTCGAGGATAAAAAAAGAATACGTAAAATACGTTTATAAAGTTTTATATGTTTTATAAGACGTTAACCATTTATTTAACGTAAAAAAAGTATTTTTTATATTTAAAAGGTTAAATACCTTAAATATATTATTATTTCCGGATATATTAAAATCAATTTTAAGAAAATCGCTATAATTAAAAATTAAAAAGTATTTATTAATATTATTAAAGTATATAAGTATTCCTTAGATTTAGTAATTACTACCGACGATCTATATAATATTTTAGCAAAATCGTAATATTATTTAAAAAATTTACAAGGAAAAATTAACGGTTCCTATGGACTTTAACGGTAAAAAAAACTTTTTAACGATTTAAAGACGTTACTATTAACAAATTTATTTTAATAATATACGATTTAAATAAATTAGTAAAATTTAAAATCAACGCTTTAAATTTCGTATTAAAAGCACTAATTTATAAACGAAATAATTAAGGAAGATTATACTTTATTATTTTTTACTTTTATAAATTATATGGTATTATATTAAATTATTTTATTTAAGATAAAGAATTTCTTGTTATCGTTAAGGTTTTTAAGGAGTTTAAGTATTATTTAAAAAAAAAGGAATATTAAGTAAACGTATATACGGATTATAAAAATATTTTTTATTTTGTAATTATTAAAGATCTTATTGGATAATAATTACGTTATGTAAAGTATCTTTCAAAATTCGATTATATTATTATTTATCGTAAAGAATTAGAAAATAACAAAGCGGATGCTTTTAGCAAATAATTAAACTTAAAGAACCCTAAGGTAAAATTATAACGGACGAACCTCGGACCCCACTTAATGAATAACCCTAGCAATGAATAGCGATTTTCACCTAAACTCGCGACATTGAAAAATTAATAACAAATTAACAAAAATACTTATAATAATAAAATGAATGTTATAAGAAACCTTATTATATATTTTATTTAATATAGGATATTTATGTCGTATAACAACCGTTTAATAATATATAATATATAATATAAAACTTTAAAATATTATAGTTATTTATTAAATAAGTAAAGATAATAATAATATAACATTTAATCCTATTTTATTAAAAATAAAATTCGAATAATAAAAAATGATATATAAAAATGGATTTAATTTAATAAAGTAACAATATTTCATTTTAAAACATTATAAAATAATAATACAAAATTTTAAATATAAATTATTAAAATTTAATTTAAATTCATTAATAAAAAACAAACCTGGGAAAATATTAATTTTTTTAAAAAATAAATAATATAAAAATAACTTAAGTTTTTATCGCGTTTTTAAATTATAAATAAACTTTTAATCTTTTAATAAATATATTCTAGTGACAAAAATATATATAATTTTGTTATTTATATTACTAAATAAAAGTATTGTTATAATAATATTAATATAATTATCTTTATATTATTAAAATAATATATAAAAGTTTTAATTATTTTATACGACTTTTTTTAATATCTGTTAACATACTAATATTTTAACAGAAAATTATCATTTCAATTTTATAATAAAATATATTTATATATATTTTAATATAATTGTATTTTTAATAGTTATATTTTACGTATATTTAATTAAATCTTCAATAATATTTTGCATTATTTATTAATATACTTTTAAATATAATAATATTACTATTTTATCGAGATATATATTAATAGAACTATTTAATACGAAATAAAAAAAATATGATATAAATTAAGTTACTTTTCTTACTAACCTTACATACCGATTAATAACTTTACGGTATATACTAACAACCTTGTAATTTTAGTTAGCTGAACCGTAAAATTCGAAAGCCGGATACTTATAACTTTGTAGAAAATATAAGAATAACATATTAAATATTATTAAACAATTATTGGCAATTATATTTTCTTTTTATTCGGCCGGACATTTGCCATTTTACCTAATCCATCGTATTTAGTATATACCGTTATTTATTTAAGTATATAAACTAAGTATGCCCCGGGGCATTTTCGGAAACGGTAGTACTTTTAGAATTTTTAATTTAATTATTTGTAATGTTTATTTTTAGCGTGTAAATGTAATGTTAATTTTTTAAAATACGTATATCTATATCTATCTCTATCTTATATTGCTACGTATTTATATATTTAATAAACAATTCGTTATATCCACTGTTATGATTAAATAATAGCTATATAAATTATAATATAAATAATATTTAAAAATATCTTATTATATGAAAATCTAAATTGAAAAATAGCTAAATCGGGTAAAATCTTTTCATACGATATAACCGTATATACAAAAATAGCAATTCCTATATTTTAATTAATAAATACCTTAGCGGTTTGCGGATTTTTTCAATATATATTTCTAAATTCATCTATCTCCTTCTTTTTTTTTTATTTTCCCAAGTTATCATAATATTCCGTAATTTCATATGTATTAAGAGTTATATATTTGCGTAATAATATTTAAAACCATTTTAAATCGTTTATTACCTACCGATATTCCTTACTTTTAATCATATTACCAAATCTATTATCGTTTTACAAAGTATTAAATTTTCTTTTATTCATCTTTACTTTTTACGACATTATTTAATTTCTTTTTACTCCCTTATAATAGGTAACCTTATTTTAATAAATTAATAAATAACTTTATCCTTTTAAAATATACTAAAATATATCAAACTATACTAAAATACCTCGTCTTACCCCGAATCCCTCCTTAGTTAAATCAATTAAAAAGCACCTTTTCTTTCTCTCGAAACGCTATATATTTACATTAAATGTTAGGGTTTTTAATATTGATATATTATTTTATTTAACTTTGGGTTATACCGCTATATAACTATCGTTTAACCTCTTTTATAATATAATAATTACCTAAGTTAATATGAGTATTCGAAAAACAACGATTAATAACGAAATATTTTAATATTAAAGTATGTAAATCTCGGCACCCTTTTAATGAAGTTATAACAAATTCTAATATTGGAAAATAACTAATTATCGTAAAATAATACTTACTAAATTATTAAACATAGTTTACTTATAACTAGCTCGTATTATATTACCAAACGAACCTAATAAAAAATCCGAAAAACGCTACTAAACATAGCTTAAAATAAATTTCGTAATTTTTTTTTCTTTAAAGCTAAGTAAAAATACGATAAGTCTTAACCACCTAACAACTCCGCTTCTAGAAATAACGACCCTACTACTAATTAATCACAGTTTACATGCCGGAAAAATTTAGGAGTTATTACGCCTAATGCGTATATTAAATGGAAAAAAAAAAGTACTAAAGTACGGCTTTACTTAAATATACCTAACTTCAAACTTCTTTTTTTTATTCGCCTTTATTTAATATCCTATCAACCGATATATATATATAGTTATGTTTTTACGTTTTTGTTAACTTCTATATCTTTTTACGTAATACGATAATTTAAAACCATATAATAAATATAAGGTTTAAAAAATCGATTAATATATACAGAAAATCCCCGTACGACAATTTAAAAGAAATGTACGTTACGAATTTAAATTATTCCGTTAACAAAACCGGTAAAACAAATCTATTTCGGAAACATTTTCTCGGCCGGAACTTTAAGGGAAAATGCATACCAAAATACAAAATAAATCTGTTTAAAATATCTTAGAATAATTTACTAACAACCCCGCGTACTTCTACGGCCGTAATAACAGGCATTTCTTTACTTAATTTGAATTAACTTACCTAACTTCGTTCTAATAATATCTTATTACCGTTAACCGGTTTTAATAAAGTCTTTTTAAAGGCTAAAAATTATAAAAGCTTTATTATAAAACCCGTAATAACCTAACTATTCGACGGCCTTAAATAAAATTACAACATTAACAATCCTTAAAACTAATTGTAAAATCAAAGCTAAACTGTATTAATAAAAAGCAACTTCTACTCGGACTCTAAACAGTAAATGACTAAACCGTATTTACGCGGCGGTATTTAAATTTAAAACCTATTAATATTTAAAATAACTAACTTTTCGAAAACGGATGAAATCTTAACGATATTAAAAAACTAATTTAATATAAAGTTAGCGTTTAATACGTAAATTACTATAACTAATAATATTAATCTTACACGTCATTTCTTAACGATATATTTCTACTAAAAATATCCGATATTCGCATTTTTTAATAAAAGATATTAAAAAATTTAATAAAGGTCGATATCGATATTACTTACCGGCCTTGGTTAATATCCTACTATCTCTTAGCTACCGTTTATCGGAAAAGCCGAAAGCTCGTACCGATTTTAATATTTTATATACATCCGAAAACTATTTCTTTAAAGAAACGATTAAACTTGGAGTAAAAAAAATAAATTACCATAATCTAACCACAATTTAAACACTAAAAATAATATCGAATTTGCAATACGTATTACGGAAAAAATTCGAAATTGTAATATTATACAGGCCAAAGTATCAGACTAACTATTTAAATAAAACTACATCGCTTAATTAAAAACGGCAACGCAAACAAATTAACCGTCCGGATTATAACCTTTCAAAAAGTATTCAGATTCATCTAGTGAATTATCACCTATAACTTAATAATTCTTAAACGGCCGTCTTTTAACTAATACTACCTAAAATATCTAATCCCTAATAACCGATTCGTTATTATAATATTCCACCATTTCTTAATTTCCCCTAAAACTCGCTATTATTAACGGCATTAAGGCGTTGCTGTAAATACTATATATTAATAACTGTATACTAATATCTCTATTTCATTAACTCTTTTTATCCGTAACTAAAATATTTTAAAAAAACGTCCAACTTCTTAAGTATACCTCTATAACAATTTTATAAATACCTATCTAATAACCATCCGGTATATAAATATTTTTATAGATTAACCGAATTAATATATAAATCCTTATATATCTTATACTCTCCTGTCTAACCTATTACGAATCGAAATTTATTATATATCTACTACGAGTACATTAACGAATATGATAATATACTAAAGGTTCTACAGCTCAGATATAATTTTACCCTAACAATACATTTCGTCTAGTAAATACGTTTATTTTAATATTTATAACGTTATTAAACGAACTTCTCCTTCTCTAATATATGTTACCACTTCGCTATTTTCTTTCTATTCCGCCCGCCAATTAAACTTCTATCGTAAAATAAAGGTAATTTACTTACTTATCAATATCTATAAGCCTATAAGCACTAGACAGAAACGTTATTCCGGGGCTCCCACGTTATATATAAAACTTTTTATCTACCACTTTCTAAATTACAGACAAATTAAGTTTATTTACACTTTATATACTTTATATAAATTTTCCTAATAATTAATGTAATTATTATAATTATAAACCCGGTCCTTTAATTACGCAAAATACTTGTAATTAAGATAATTACGATTCTTTAATTATTAATTTAACAATTCTATAACCTTTTAATATATCGGATGATTTTATTTTGAAAAACAAAATTTTAAAAAGTTGTTTTAATTACTTTAATTCATTTTTTTTTAATATTTTTTTCACATACCGTTTAATACTTTATAAACTTAAATATATTTAAGCTAAAACGTTATATAAAACTTTAGAAGTTTTTAACGATTAAAAGATATATTATAAGAGTTAAAGCTTAAACGAGAAAATAATACGATAATATATTAGCCGTAGAATAAACCTTTGACTTAAATCTTAAATGACGTAACCTTATTCCGAAAACTCTTAAAAAAATAAAACGTTAAAAATTTTAAGAAATAATACGAGCTTAATTTAAAACGTATTATAAAAAATAACGGGACAAGGTTACGAAAGATTATTAAAATAAATATCAAATAAGTTAATACTTAGACATAAATTAACGTAATAACAAGTAACCGAACTCTGAAAAATTTTTAAATTAATTTCATAATTTAAGTAAAAATAATAATCCAGGATTTAGTCAAAAAGTTAAAAAATTAATTTCTTCCTTTAATATTCAGTATTATTACGACGGTACGCGAAAATTACCGTAAAGCTTTATATTTAACCGAAATAGGCTATATAAAAATTAATTAACATTACCGGACATAGTTTACTGCTTATATTTAAATAAAGACGTATAAACTTTAAGATAGTATGGGTACGTTTATAAAAATAATTTTCTAAACGCTGTAATTAAACGTTTCGTATTTAAATATGGAAATAAAAAGTTAATTAGTTTTATCCGAAATAATTTCGTCGGTAAGTTTATTACAAGCCTAAAGAAACTAAGAATTTGGTTTTCGGCGATATATTAGGAAAATACTGTAAAAGCTAAAACTAAGGCACTTGGAATTTTTATTACGTTAATAAAAAAATCATTTTCCGATTCTCAATTAAGGTTTATTTTTAACGTTGGGTTTTTTATTATTAAAAGGGTTTAAAAAATACCTTTATTTAATTTTATTTAATAAAACCCATAAATAAAAGCCTAAGAAGTACGTTATTTTACGCCTAGAGATTATAGGGGTAATTATTCGTAAAATCTGTTAAGATATTATAAAGAAATAAAAGAAAATTATAAATACATTAAATAAAGTAAATAAAAAAAAGTGGTACGATTACTTTAAGAAACATTTTAAATAATAACCATTTATTAAGAGCTTTGTAAAATATTTACTTTTTAATATAGAGGTTTAATTCGATAATATTATCGAAATATTAATCGATTTATACATCCTAATGATTTTAAATTCGGTATTATGGATTTATATTACTATTTACTGTAATAAATACTTTTATTATAATTGATCTTAATCCATAATTACAACGTAATACAGTTAATATAAGCATAAAATTCATTTATTCGTACTTTTTCTATTTTTAATATTATAAAATAAATGGTAATATAAAGTTATTATGGTTACAAATTATTGATATAAGTTAAAAACTAATTAAGAAATTAGGATGTAAAATTTAGAAAAAAATGAAAATTTAGTTGTATCTTTAACAATATAATAATAATAAAAATTCATATTAATATTATCTCGAAAAGGGTATTATATAAAACTGGGATATAATATTACGATATAAACTGTTTTTTTAACGTAAAGAAATTAATAAAAACGTTATTTTTACGAATCTTATTTAGACGTATAATTTAACTTTTTTAAAATATAAACCGTTATGCTTTTACTTGTACATTTTATTAAGAATTTCGTAAAATCTCGAACGGATTTTAATAGTTTGTACGATTAATCAAAAAAACGAAAAATTATAAAAATTATTAACAGATTCTCTAAGTTTTTATAAAGAAATAAATGATTTTTAATAGTTTAAATTTAAGTATTTAAAAATTAAAATATTAAGATTACTCATATAAAACGTTAAGAACGTTTTTATAGGAACGATAAAGCGTATAAAGCACGTAAATTATATTTACACGTACTTTTTTATATAATTTAGGATATATAGTTAAAAGTTGAATTTCTAGACTTTTTAAATGTATTATATAGGATTATTTAAAATGTTTTAAAGCATATAAAAGCGTTTAGTAGATTTTAGCGATAAAATATAAATATAGTCATAAACGTTTCGCCTTTTTAAATAATTAATCGCTTTAATACGATAATGTTTTAAAATATTAATGATTTCGAATATTAGGTACGTAAATAATATCAGTTTTGTATTTAGATAATTAAATAAAATAATAATTTTAAAACGATTATATTTAAAAAAAAACGAATTAAATTTAAAAAATGGTTTTATATATTAAAAGGTTTCTTATAAAAGCGAATAAGTAAGTTGAATGCTAATTAATAAAAGTTTTAAAATATTATTACGAGCGAATTCTCTTAGCAACTGTAGCCCGAAATAATAAAAACAGTTATATAACTATATAATATAAACTTAAAATATAGGTACGATTAATTTTTAGTAAATAGAGTCCTTATTTATCAGGTTCAATATTAGTTTCGTTATTATAATTACGTTATTATAAATTTAATTAGAGTAAATTTTAAGGGGGATTAAATCAAGCTTTTTATATATATTTTATACGTTTATCCGTTAATAAAAAACGAAAAAGTAAGAAAAAAAGATTAAATGTAAAAAGTAAAACTAAAAGTTTATATCAGTTATTTAATAAAGTATCGAACTTTTAACTTATACAAAATATAAATATTAAAATTCCGTAAAATTATCATAACGCGTAACATTAAATTTTATAAAGATGTTTTTTATTAAGTAAAAAAAGAAAAAAGAACGTTTGCCTTTGTTATAAATAAGGAATTTATAAATAGTTCATATATTTCTAAAGAAATACTTTACGAAATTAGAATTTTCGATATACTAAATATATAAAATTATTTTTATTAAGATTATAATACTAGCTAAAACGACGGGCGCGTGGCGCCCGTAACCTTTTAGCTTTAATTCCAAGAATATTTAGTTACTTATATAACCGTATTTTCTTTCCCCCAAGGCTTCTAAGGCTTCCAGGCCTTTTGAAGCTTTACGGCTTTTAAAGCTTACTATGCTTGCAGGTTAACGGTTAACCAGGTCGACTGGCAGCTAGGTTAACGGGCAGCGAAGTCGACGATAAGGTTTGCGATAAGGTTGACGATAAGGTCAGATTAAAAGCTAGGGCTTCCAAGATTAGCCACGTTCGATTCCAGCTACGTGCGGATGTATATAATCCCGCATTTCTTTATAGCGCAGGAATAAAATTAGGATATAGTAGATTTTAAAATTCAAAAAAAACATTATTTCCGAATAGGAAAACTTAATAAATAATTAAGAAAAGGGTTACAATTTAAAGGTAAAGAGTATATAGATAAGGTTAAAAATAATTTTAATTTAAAAAATAAGATTAAAAAGAATAGTTAAAAAGGTAAAACTTAATTATAAATTAAAGCTCTCGAGTTTATAAATAACGAAAAAATTAAGTAAAGCGAAGAAATAACTACGAAAAAATCTTTGCGGGAAATATATTTAACGGGGTATATAGGTAAATTAGCCGATTACCCGGAATTTAAAATTAAATTCGAAATTCTAATAAATAAGGATTTTACCGGTAAGTAATAGAACCTTACGTTTAAAGCTTTTATAGTAAATAAATAAATAAAGTAAAGAAGAGGTTATTTACGCGAAAAAAAGAAAGGGTATAAAAATAAAAAAAGTCTTTATAATCTTAAAAACGGTAACGTATATTTCTTAAAAATTACTGTAATTTATAAATGCAAAAAAAGATACCTAGTTTTATATAGATATTAAAAAATAATTGACTAATTTCAGTTATTATAATATATGTCGGCAAATTGGTGCTTTTAGGTACCCGCGGCTGGTACGTCTAGGCTGTAGATACTGCCTAGGACAGCCTTTGTCCAGGAACCATCCTTTATACAGTCAAATATGTATATAAAAGCGATTACCCCCAGACTTTTTTAATCTTTCCTAGAATAACCATACGTACTTTGCCAAATTCTTGTATTTAATCACTATAACTGCTAACATAGTAGCATTTTTTGGTTAATTGGCAACCGTAATACGTTAAACGGAATAATTATTTGTAAGTTAAGTTAATAGAAAGGGTATGAGATTTAAAAAGGAGTTATTTAGCTAACTTAAAAGAGAATAAGCGGTTAAGGATAGCAAACGAGTAACAAGAACGTACTTTAAGGCAGTTTCTTGTAATCGAATAAAGCAGCCTACCCGATAAGGGTTTCGTTTTTATGCGGGACAGAAAGTATACGAATAACAACTTATTTCCTTTTTTTTTCGATTAAAAGGACCCTTAAAACGAAAAATTTTATAATAAGGGGGAAAAATAAGAGCTTACGATGGACGTAGTAGTAGGAAAGAAATTTGCCTTCGAGATTTCCATAGAAGAAGCTATATTACCTTAGTAACGATAGCTAAGAGATTAATATAAAACCCTTATACAGAAATAACAGCCCTAATTAAAATTAAATAAGCTTTATACGTTTTTAGGTATTAACTTAAGTGGGATTAAAAAGGACGTTAGAGTACGAAAATATAAATATAAATCGGTTAAGGATAAAATTAAAAATTTAAAGCTTTAATAAAAAAAAAAGACGATATAATAAAGCGAATAAACAGTATCGTAAAGCGATTGTTAGACATACCCCAGTTTAAGGGCGTACCTTAATAAGGACCGCTTTAACCAAAAGCAACGCGGAATTCGCAAAATGCAAGTATTCGCAAAAACGCCTTATAAAACGTCTAAAAAACGGGAGGCTTACAAAAAGCCCCTATCGCCGTCGAAAGCAATATAAAAAAGATTAACCCCTTAAGAAAAGGCAAAACGTAACTAAGGAAATGGTTTACTAAAAAACCTAATCCCCCGAAAAAAAAAAAAAGCGAAAAAAAAAAAAAACTACGCAAAAAAGAAAATATAGCACGTAAGGATCCCGACGATTTGGATGGGTTATTTTTAAATTTATTTAAAGGTTCCCGAAAACGAAAAAGCTATCGTAATAATTCCTCCAGCATCCCTAGCAGCTTCTTAAGCCCTAATAACTTAAACAGTTCCAACAAATTAAGCATTCGCTTAAAAGAAAAAAAAAAGAATTCTAAAAAATCTAATAATAATATAAAGTTATGTTAAAAGCGTTTTAATTTCTTACTGGATAAAGAGAACCACTTAATAAGCTAAGTTAATTAGGAGCTTTAAAGTAACGCCTTAATATTTACCTTTAAAAAGATTAGCTATAAGGACGGAATAAAATTAAGATAGCTTAATTAACTACGCCTTACAAAAGCCATTATTAAAACGTATAAAAAAACGCCGTTAAAATTAATCATAAATATCAAAAAAAAAACGAAAATGTTAAGGACCCTTAAGAAAACTTACGTAGCTATAGGTAAAACCAGGTAGAAGTCCCTTTAGAAAAAACTTAGCAAGATCACATACGATAAAGGAAACCCCGTACAGTTTATTACGAAATTTCAAAAGCTGTTACGAAAAATTAAGGGCTATAATATAAAGCTGGGATTAAAGGAATAAATTACCATATTCCTCATTGCTATAAAAGATCGCGTTAGCAGTTAGTATAAAACGATTCAATTAATACTAAAACAAACCAGTTACTCCTTCCAGCAGTTAATCGACAACTTCAATAACGAATTCCATAACCGCATTAACAAAAAAAAAAACGGAAAGTCCTATAACGCCTAAAAAAATAAAGGAAAAAGTAACAACAATAATAACAACTCCCGAAACAACAGGCCCGCATAAAACAAGAACGGAAAACCACTCTGCTTTAACTATAACAAATACGAATACCTAACAAAAAACTGCCCTAAACCGCAAAAGGAGAAAAACGATAAAAGAAAAAAAGGAAAACGTAACCAACGTTAAGGTAATAATAAATAAAATAACTAAAGCAACAACTCTCGCAACGCCCATAGCAGCAACAGGAACGAAAAGTAATTCATTCCTAACGGCCTAAAAAATCTATACCGATCAAACGGAAAAACTTTTAACGCTTACGTTAAAGAACAACAACTGGAAAACCTTATGCAATAGTACGATAAAATAATTCAAAAAGTAATTTAAGGAGCTCTAGTAATTAAACGCCTTAAAACCCGGAAAACTTCAACGGCGGAACGCCCTGAAACCCGGGAAGCTTCAATAAGTAAATACACTAAAACTCAAGTAATTAATCGCTTAAAATTACAGGAAAATAAACGCCCTAAAAAAACTATTATAGGAAACGCTATACTCCTATACGTTTACTCCTCCTACAGGAATAACCTAAACAAACTACTTTAAAACTTAAAAACGAACGTCAATATTACAAATAATATCAGCGACTTTAAGAAAAACATTATAATAAACATTAAGTCCAGGGGAATCCAAATCATAACGGGTGGAGAACCCGTAATTACTACTTTTGTTAATATCGTTAAGTAACCCTTAAAAAGGCCTAATAAAAAAAAACGAAATTACAATTAAATATACACTACACATTAACAATTTCCCTTTAAAAATATTCTCCGGGAAAATATTTTACAAAAAAAGAAATTACCTAAATCGCAACGTCTTAATAAGCCCTGATAAAACTTAATTATTAACAATTAACGTCCTTCGGAAAAGATTCTTCCTATAACTTTACGGGAAACCAAAACTTATTATCAAGGCCCCAAACCCAACAAACGACAAAAACTATTAATAAAAATTCGTACTAAGGGAAATATCCGGTAAAGAAAACGGCAATAACCTAGTAAATAACTTAAAACGCATACTTTCGAACGCCCTTAAAAACAAAAAAGTCTTAATAACGGACGAAATTATAAAGAAAATTATCCTTTAGCATTACCACCTTTACCACCCCAGTACCGAACAACTAATATAAACCATTAAAAAGTTCACGGGGATAAATTTAAACCCTAACGATATAAAAAATATCCTTTATATAACGTACAACGAAAAGAAAATACGGAAAATACCGTTTACAAATCCTTAAAAACGAAAGAAATATATAAAAAAAATTATTTAATACGATATAAAGTTAATTAAACTTATTAATATTAAAAACAAAGGTTATTTTGGTTTTTTTATAAATAATATATCGCGCCATAAAAAATACCATTCGTTCAAAAGCAAGGACAAAATCTAACAAAGCTTATACGCATATATTACGCGAATTACAAAACGTTTAAAAACTCTGCCACTAAACGAAAAAAGCAAACGTAAAAAAATGCAAATCCTGCACTTTAACGGCGGCAAAAAATTCGGTATAACGATAATTAAAAACTTTTACGCCATAGAAAATATCGAACTGGTAATTTCCAGCGTATATAATTAATATCAGAACAAAGTTACAAAACGAGAAATACAATTTCTGCAAAACGAGATATACGCAACTTCCGCGTAAATAAAAATCCTTACATATTTCTGGGACTTCGTAATAAAAACAATAACGCATACTATTAACAAAATAAACCAGTTTATAATAAAGGATATAATACTAATCGAATACTTTAAAAACGTATTCGAACCGAATAAATTACATAAACCCGATAACAGTTATTTCCGAATTTTCGGTAACAGGTATACAGTTTTAATTAATAAAAATTATCGAATTAGATTAAAAAAATTAACAACCCGTAAAACAAAAAGAATACTACTAAGTTATTAAAAGACATATAATTATAAGATATAACTGCTAAAAGGCGGTAAATTACTTATAACACCGCATGTTACTATTTACGAAAACCTGGAAAAACCAGGCAAACCCCCTAGCCCTAAGGATATTATCCGATCATTTCTACAGCCCGTACAAAAACGTCTAAAATACCGTCAAAAACAAGGCGTAAAAATGAAAAACAAAGACGATAACGTCATTTTAAAAAATAATACGGACCAAGAAACTAAACAGGTTAAACGTAAAAGGGAACGCCCGAAAAAAACTGTTCCTAAGCTATATACCCTAAAGGCCCTAAATAAAACCCTAAAGTTAATTTAAAAGCTAAAGCTAGCCTTAACCCAAAAGGGCGAAGGCGAAAGTAATTTATATACCTTCCATTTCAACCCATTAACGTCGAATAACGATAAAAACCGTCTTAGTAACTTTAAAAACGCCAATCAGGCTATCCGGAACGCCTACAAATACGAACAGGTAATTAACATATTAAATATTAACACTTACAAATTGTTTACTACCATAAATAACGGCCCGACCTTAAAGGAAACTATAAAAAACCCAGAACGAAAAATATAACTTAAAGTTATCTTTACAAAAATCAAAAAAAACCTTTCGCGCGGAATTTTCAAATTCACGCTTTTTAACAAAATTACCCAAAAACACCTTATTAATACTAAATAGGTATTAAAAAAAAATATACGTCCATAAGAAAGCTAAATAAATATAAGGTACGTATTTACGTAAAAGGATTTTTATAACGAAAAAAAATTAATTACAACAAAATAACAACAAATACCGTAAAAGCAATACATTAAAAAATCTTAATAACGTTAACCGCCTTTCTAAGGTGGTATATACTCCAGATAAATTTTATTACTACGTACTTAAACGGCAAGTTAAAGGAAAATATCTATATAAAACAATTTCCGATATTAAAAAAATACTTTAACACGTATCCAAAAAATAAGGAAATACATAGCTTCTCCCTTAAAAAAGTTATTAAACTAATAAACCCATTATACGGTCTAAAGTAAGCCGGAGCTACTTGGCAAGAAAAAATAAGAGAAATATTCGCAAAACAAGGCTTCCGTCCGTTAATTTCGGATAACGCGATATGTCATAACCCCAAAACAGGAAACGTTATCGCCTTATACGTAAATAACTTCCTGCTTTTCGGCCCTAATAAGCAGCGTTTTAAAGATATCGTTAAGAAAATTACTAAGGACGTCCCAGTTAAGGACTTAAATAACGCGGACTGGTACCTAGGCGTACGAATTGTCCGTTTCTTACTAATAGAAAATATCAGGTTAAACCAACAGCAGTATATTAAGAAATCATTAAAATTAATCGGCTTAAACGAAATAAAAAAGGAGCTTATACCATTCGTTAAGGATTACTTAAAATACGCTATAAAACATAATAACGTAACTGGTAAAAAAAAAACGTTTAAATATACGAACCTAATAAGGAAATTCAACTTTTTAAATTATATTAACAAACCAAATATAACGTTTATAACGTTAATTTAGGCAAAATTCATAAGCAACCCGTTACCTAAATACCAGAAATATATCAAAAAATTGCCGAAATATTTAAACAGTATATTAAATATATTTTTTCGGTACCGGAAATTACAAGAAAATTACCTATACCACAAATATAACAACCTAAAATTATTTAAAGCAATAAATACAAGCTTTGCAGATAATTACGAATTAATAAAGTCCATAATAAGCTATATATTCTTTATAACTAAAACGCCTATTTTATAGATTTTAAAACTATAAAATATTATTATTAAATATACCACGGAAACAAAATATATAAAAGCAGGAATAACAGTTATAAAAACAGCTAAAATTAAAAACTTTTTAATAAAGCTAAAACTTATACCTAAAAGTCTTATTCCTATCCTAAAGGATAATATAAATACGCTTAAATAAATAAAAAAAACACAGATAATACGAAAAAAACGTTATATTCGAATTAAATATCATTACGTACGTTAAGAAATCCGAAAAAGAAACATTAACTTCTAATACGTAAAAAGCAAAGATAATCCTGCCGACGGACTTATAAAGCCATTTAACAAAATAAACTTCGAACGGTTTATAACCAACTTAAAACTTAAGAAAATATAAAAAAAGTTAGAAGATATTTAAGATTTAATTAAAGTAACTAATAAAAAAATAATCCCGTTAAACTCCTTTTATACGGAAAAAAAAGCGTTCCCCTGCTAAAACCTATTCCTCGTTATTAAAAACAACAACCGCAATATTCTTTTTACGATTACCCGAAAATATCCGTTTATTTATTAATTTCAAAGCTTTAACCTCCTATAAAATCACCTATTTATATATAACTATAACTTTTTACGTTAATCTTTACCTAAAGGCGCTAACATTTTATATATAATTTACAATTAATTAATATCCTTTATTAACCGGAAAAAAATTTTTACTTAATAGCTTTTTATAAAAAAAAACCTAAAAAATAATAATTTTAATTATTTATTAATATTACCGTTAAAAAATAAAACCGATTTTTAAAGTTATAAAACCTTTAACGCAGCAGGCTGGTACATACAAAACGTTTTCCTATATTAACGCCTAACTTAATCCGAAACGTTTCGGAAAAAGTGGGCCCCGTATTCCGGGACGGTTGCGAAAAAACGGTAAAGCGAAAAGGCCGGCCTTTTAATATAACGGTTAATTACGCAGCCCTATTTCAAACGAGAATAACGGAAACAAAGGTTTAAATCCCATACAAACTAAAAATTTTAATAACTTTTTAATGGATTTTCCTAAAGTTTTAAATCTGATTTTAAAAAATTACGTAAATAAAGTTACCTAACGCAAAAAGGCGTATCGGCAAATTGGTACTTTCAGATACCCGCGGCTGGTACGTCTAAGCTGCAAATGCTACCTAGGACAGCCTTTGTCCAGGAACCATCCTTTATACAGTTAAACGTATATATAAAGGCGATTGCCCCTAAACTTCTTCAGTCTTTCCTAGAATAACTATGCGCACTTTGCCAGATTCCTGCATTTAATCACTGTAACTGCTGACAATATGTAATAAAATAACAGTATAAGGAGTAAACTATTTTTATATAGTACTTGCGATAAAAACGCTATAAAAAAACTTTAAACGGCGTAACGTTATGTTAAATACGCTTAATAATATATAGGAATTAATTAATTAAGCCGCTGAAATATTAAAAGGATTTTGAAAAGTACTTTTTTTAAAAACGTTTTTTTAAAAAAGATTAAAAAGGAAATTTAAGTATTTATAAAATGCAGGATATAAAAAGAATACCGATTATATAAGTTAAATTTAACGTAATCTCTTTAACATGCGTATTTATATAAACATTCGATAAAAAATAATTAATTAAAAGGCAGTAAATTATATATTAACGTAAGTAATAATTTCTAAAAAGCCGATTCGTTTATATATCTATATTTTATTACCTTCGTATTTAAATTTTTTAATATAGTTATATTTATAATTATTCAGAGTAATTTTAAACTTTGTTAATTAAATATAGTAATAACTTTTTTAAACATTTTTTAGAAAGGAGGAGTTATAAGAATTTATTCAGTTTTTAAATACCTTCAAAAAAAAAACCAGAATATATTTAGGGTTCGAACAAGTTTTATATAGGTTTAGAAATTTATTTTTGTTATAATATCTGATTTTTATTTTATTTTACCAAAATTAAGGTTTATTTTATATTTAAAAAGTTCTATTTGTTTTATAACTAAAAATGTACATTTAGTTCTATATTATTCGGATATAATTTATCATTTTTTATTACTAAAGAAATTAACGTAAAATAATAAAATATATAAATTAAAGGATTAAAGCCAAATATATTGATTTTTACATATCCGAATATTTCGAAACAGGTCAAAAAAATCGCTAGTTATTTTAACTTAATAAATAGCGTATATACGCTGTTAATTTTTTTAAGGATTAAAAAGCTAACTTTCAATAACGGCATTATTTTTAAAGAACAGGTTAAAATTTATTAAAAACCCGTAGAGTTTATTTTATATACTGCAGATATAATCCGCTTAAATATAACTTTCGTTATCTGTTTATTATCCAAATTTGTAACTAACTGTTTAATTATGTATAAAACGGTTATTAATAAGATAATCCGGTCTTTCTTTTAGAAGCGTTTCTTTAAAATTATTTATAAATGTGCAAATAAATATACTTAAATTTTAGTAATTATAAAAAACGTATTATTTATTAATAACTTTAAACTACGGCGATTTTATTCAGGGTATATAATAATAATTTTTAAATAATGAATGATATAAAAGGAAATTTATTAAATAACCGTATTGATTTTTATACCGGTTAAATTACATGCGTTAAACTAGATAGCTTAAAAAGCTATAATTTTTAAATATTTACTTTAAAATCTTAAACTAAAGTTATATTAGGTATAAAAACTTTTATAATAATTAGTAGGCGTTTAAATTAATAGTGAAAAAACCGAAAAGATTAATATTTAATTACGTTAAATATAAAACCGGGAATTGTCTAATGCAATTTTATCTGAATATCACGTAAATAGATATTAACGAATTAATTAAACTTTTTTAAATAAAAATTTAAATATTTAAGTTGCTTTTTAATATATAAAATTTATAATAAGTATTATTATATAATCGTAAAAGAATATAAAATATCACAGTTATTATTAAGCTTAAAACTTCCGAGGCGAATTCTTTTTAATTATTAAAAAAAAAACAATTATTATTCCTGCTGCTTTTACGGTAAAAATACGCTTAGAATTTACATAATTAAGGTTAATATTTATACGCGTATTATAACAGAACTGCCGGCAGGTATTGTAAGGCCGGTAAGTATAATATTAATTTTTTTTTTTCCTTTATTTTCTTTTCTTTTCGAAAAGGTACCTACGGCGGCATAAAAACGGTAACCGTCTTATTACGTAAATAGTTTTTTCCTTTAAACATATAAATAAAAAAGGATGTACGTTAAAGAAATTTTAACATTAAAGGCTACAACTAAATAAATAACAAACAAATAAGTAAAGGTAATGTTATAATTAATAATTAATTAAGAAAAAGAATTTTAAATAATAAGTAAGAGAGATATACCGGAATATAAATATGCTTAACTATGTAACGTTAATAATAATTACTTATAACGGCGTTCAAGTACGCGCTTATAAAGCAGCCTATAAACGTAATACAAAAATAATTAAGATAGAATTTAACGTAATTTATACTATATATAAAGTATTAATAAAAATAACCTACGGATATTTCGGGGGGCGCTAGCAAAGGCAAGCGCGTAAAAACCTTAATATCGGCATTAGCGTTAACGGCCTTAGCAGCGGGTGATATTACGGTTATAATTGCGGCGGTTACGGTAGCAGCGTTAATAACGCCGCGTTTATTTTACGCACGTTAAATACGTATAACATATATATATATAGTAGTAACAGGGTAAACGTCCGAATTATAACGAAGTATTTACGATTATTATTAAAAATTATTCGAAAATTTATTGTAAAATTATATATATTTATAATTTATAATTATCATTATTATTATTATTAATTACATTACTAATTAATACGTTTAATACTTTATAACGTACGTAATAACTACAGAAATTATAAGAAAAATTATTTACTTCTACTAGTAATAGTAATGAAAATAATAAAGATACTTGATAACACGAAAGTTGAGTTCGTAATTTTTGTAAGATTAAAATATTTACGAAATTATCATATAAACCGTAAAAAAAATTATAACGTTAAAAGTTTAACAAGAAATACGAATACTTAAAACGCTGACAAATCTTTCCGTTATATATTACGATAGGCGATAAGGGGAAGGAAATAGAATAATTAACATTTTTGAAATACTTAATATATATATAATATACCTTTATATTATTATATTTAGTATATACTTTAATAACGCTATTCCTTACATTATTATTATCTTATATATTTAAGAATTGAATAAATTATTAAAACTTATAAGTTTATAAAGACCTCGCTTAAACGTTGTTCCGGTGTTTTTGTATTATATATAAAGCTTTCTAACCACTGCTCTTTAAAACCTAGAACAACCAATTTAATTTACACTATATACATTCTATGCACTCTTGTCTAGCGATTAGCCTAACTATTACAGCTCCGTATAGTCTGTTCATATATAATTGCTCGGGATATCTATACGCAAATACAGGAGGTTACCTAAGGGCTTCTACGTTTCTACGCTTAGTTATATACCTTTAAACCTACGCCGTCGTTTATACCGTATTTCGTATTCGTTTTTATAATTATATACCTCGTTACGGGCTCATTTAAGGCGTACAGATTAACGGGGTCGCCAGTAGTAAAATTAAACTCGTTTACCGTTAAAAGTAAACGCTTTAAAGCCCGTATTAATAATATAAAAATATTCTCTTTTAATAATAACAAACCCGAAACGACATTTCTATCGAACACGATTATAGTTAATCTCCCTCTACAAATAGCAAAGGCTTTTAATCAAGGAATTGCGAACCTAATTAAAATAATGCCCTACTAGTACTTCACCGAATAAACGTTATGTATTCTTCGATATTTAGCGAAAAAATAAAACGTTAAGGTTAATATATTATAGAAAAACCCCGCTTTTACTCATAACGACGATAACGTATAGATAATAACTAATAACTTTAATTTTTTCGTTCCAACTGTTACTAAAACGGATTTTATTTAGAATTAAAGTTCCGAATAATACAAAGGATCGACTTCTAGTAATTTATTACATATACTTACTAAGGGCATTAATAACCGTATTAAAAGACTAAAGGTAATAAAAAGTATCGAAAAGATTTAATTAAAATATATAAGTTCGTAAATTACAAAACCGGGTAACCGCGGCCTAAAAACATATACCGCGAAACGTTTCGAAAATCTCCTATTCTGATAATTTCTAACATAAGGCCGATTTATACTGTCCGAAAGCTCGGTTTTTATAAAAATCGGTTTCGAACCGTTATAATGGAAAATTTTTTTAATTTAAATAATAATTACGATAATAACTTATTTATTAAAGCGCGATTTATTTTTTATTTTTTATTTACCTTAATTTTAATTATTAAATAACAACTTATTTAAATCGGTATTTAATCGAAATTAAGGAAATAAATTAATATTAGGTCGGAAAAATGAAGAAATTTTCTTATTATAATATATGACATTATGAATATTAGCGTTTTTATTATTCGAAATACAAGTTGGATAAATTATTCGGTTTATTATTTAATCTTTATAAATACATATATACGTTTTATCCCCGCCCCTTATTTCTTAAGAAAATAAAAAGTAAAAAACAAAGTAACGCAGCATTATCATTTTGGTTCAACGCTAGGACCTTAAATATATAATTTAATAATCCGGTTATCGATACTAAAAAATAGCTTATGCTTAGATACAGTTCGTTCTAGTTAACTAGTTAGAAGAAATGTATTACGGGAAAAAGTTTGCACTAGCAACGTACCCTAACCAGGACCTAATACCGACGTTACTATCGTAAAACGAACCGGAACTCTAATACACAACCATATCAAGAAGCCTAATATAAAAAACGTAAAAGAAGGCTTCATATATATGCTAGCGACTGGTATTTCTAACGATAACGCCAATTTACTTATTACGAAACGAAGGCATACCAAGAATAACTAATACGTTTATATTAAACGTCGGAACAAAACTACCAATAACAGAAAACGCCCTTACGGTAATAAAATTATCGAACTTTCTATTAATAATAATAACGACATCGAGAATTACCTAAATAAGCTAATTTAAAGCCAGTTAATAAATAACAAGTATAATAGTAAACGTATTACAAATAAGAAGTTCGATAATTAACATACGAACCGATACATTAATAACGACCATTTAAAAAGTAATAGTATTTTTTAATACGTTAAATCTATTATGAAATTAATGTTTTTAAAGTTTACTTTAAAAACCTGGCTTTATTAATTATATGTAATATAATAAATATTAATATAACAACCTTTATATAAAGTTTAAAGCATTTATTTAAAAAACGTAATAAAATTAAAAAAAACGATAATAATTATTATTACATTTATTATATGCGTTATAATTCAGGTAAATTACGACAAGGTAAAAGATTTTTATAATAATAATATTACTCTAGAAAGCTGGCGGGATTTATCCGAGATATAAACAATAAAAAATAAACGGTATTTAAATTAAAAACACTTACCAGATCGGATAATATATATTTATATTAAATCCGGTAATTTAAATAAAATTGTATCGAAAATATTAATATTACCGATAACAAATTAAATAACGCTAATAGTTATAAAAGGTTAAATAACCGAATACGGTAAAATGATCGATACACCCTACACGGTAATAAACGTTTTAAAATTTTCTATATAGTATAAAAATTATAAAAAAGTCGGATAAAGAAGAGAGCTAGTACTGTTATATAATTTTATAATAGGGATAAAAATACGTAATTATTTAAAAGCGGCGAAAAAAAATTTAAATAATTAATCTTTATTCGTTAACTGATATAACGTTATAAGGTTTTATATTAAATATAATAAAATAATTTATATTGCTAATAAAAATAAAAATATAAAAATAATCGAAATCACATTAAGAAAAGGAATTTGAACTTTTTTCGACACAGCATATTAATATAATACTATACGAAATAATTTTACCCGTCTATTTTAAGTTTTTAAATAAAGTTTGAATTACTAAGTTAAAGAAATTATCATTTTTTGCGGTATTTATATCGATTTTTATAAGCAGATCTATGTATTTTAGTAGCATCGTGGAATATATCTTTAAAAGTAAAATTTTGCAAAGGAAAAAGGGAAAAGTCGGGGGTATTAACGATAAGGGTATTTTAGTAAATAAATTAACCGATGATAACTAGTGTATAAAAAACCTAGATTTTATTGTAAAACCGAAAATTAAAAAGAAAAAGTTAATCTTCGTTAGAAAAATATAAAGGAACTGGAATAATAATTAGTACCCCGTATAGTAATAATTTGCTACTTTATAAATATATTTAAGCGCAAGCAAATTAAAGATAAAATTAAGAACTTAAAATAATATTTTTTATTATAAAATAAAAACTGGTATTATATAAAAAAGGTTTTTACGTTTTAAGAATAAAATACGATATTACCGATATTAAGTATTAGAAAAAGAATAAACGAAAAATAACTAAATAAAACCGAATTTATAAAGTATAACGTTAAAGTAAACTTATTCGGAAACGGCAGTAAAGACAATAATAGCAAGCTTAAATATAACGACATATTAAGTTAAACGTAAATACGTTTAATTCGAATAGGAATATATTCGGTTTTCATTTATGTTATAACCAAGGGCGTAATTAAAAATAAGAATTTGTAATATAAAACGATTAGTAATTTTAAAATAGAAGTTAATAAAACGTATTTTATTAAGGGTTAGATAAAGATAATAAAGGTATTTAAAAAGTTTAAGCTTTAAATATATCGAAAAAAGTTTTTTAAGAACATGATTGAGTTTAATAGATTTCGTATATTCGTAAATATTATAATATTATATAAAAATCGGGAATTAAGCCTAAATAATCTCAGATTCGAGAAAGTGATAAATATTTATTTTATAAATATAAATAATATCATTATGAAGAATGCGGCATGTATAAAGAATAATAGATATAATAAAAATTATAATATATAGAATATTAATTTATTTTTTAATTAAATCTTTTTAAACAAAATAGTCGGATTAATATTTATTATATATTAAATAATGATAGATTTCTAAAAGGTAAATTAGTATATTATAATTAAAGTAGTTATTATAATAAACGTTAAAAAATAATTAAATATAAAAGCAAATCCATAAAAACAATGTTTTTCAGATTTAATTTAGTTATTAAGGAAAGTTAATCATAAAAAATATTATTATAAAGAAAAATGGGCTACCGGAAATTCGATTTATAGAGAAAGTATAAATATATTTTACTAAAATAAAAAAAGAAATCATTAATAATAAATTATAATTATATCATAGGTTTTATAATAAAATATATATAAACTAACGGTAAATAATTTACAAATTATAAATATTATTTTTTAAATTTATCCGCTTTTTAACAGTTTTTCAGTAAACAAGGATATATTTTATATAGTTTTAAAATATAACCGTTTCGTTTTTTCCGCTACGATTTAAAATTTTTACAAATTAATATACCAATTATCTTAATAAGGGACTTAATACTAGTTAATTCGTTTTACGCAACCGTCGTAACGTTGTTAAATCTTAAACGAAAGGCGTAGTATATTTATTAAAATAGTTTACATTTTATCCGTTTAATTTATTTTTAGTAAAAATTCGTTATAAATTTAGTTTTTAACCGTTTTTCGTAATATTTTATATGGACAGATATTATAGGAGCTTTTCGTTAAATTTAGCTTTTCGAATAAACGCTTATTTTATCAAACGGTTAATGTAATAATGTATAAATTAATTACCTAAAAGAAAGTATAGAATATCGACGATAATTTATTATTATAAAATAATGTCCGAATTGTTTCTATTTTAAAATCTAATACGTATAGTATTTATATAGCGTATTAAGATGTTTTTAAATTAAAAGGTTTAACGTCTTTTCCGTTAGTTAAGCATATTATAACTGTCTTATATTAGTTAATATTAAAATCTATTATTTTTAATAATAAAAACCCTGGATATTTTTTATATTTATAAATTTAAAAACAACTATTAAAGAAATATAAAATTTTATATTACGTATTAAAATAGGTATATAAGCGTTGGAAACTTAAAGAAGAAACGAAAAAACGTTAATGCAGGTTTTAAGTAGTAAATATATTCTAAATATATAACTTTATAACCGAAATCGGGAGAATAGGTAACGTTCTTATAATTATTATTATTATTATAATAGGCTATCAGTAAGGGTCGTAATATAGTCTTATATAGTATAACTTATTTATTTAATAATAAGGTATAAATATATATATAAAAGCTTCTTACGATGTTATCTTTTATAAAAAAATATAAACTAATGGAAAAAAGAAGATCCAATACTTAATATACTTAAAACGTACGTTATTTAAATTAAATAACAAAAATATAGATAAAGATTAAAGGAAACATTTAAACTTACCCGAATACGTAACCGATTATATAAGCTCATACTATAACGGCCGAATAATTACGCTATTAATTAAATAATATAAGGCCGTTAGGTTTAAGCCGTATTAGACAGGCTAAGCCAAAGACACGAAATAATTATACCATTAATTAATACGATAAATACTTTACATAATATCTTCGAATACGGCAATTATTAATGGTTTTTACGGTAATGATAAATTATACGCTTCGGTTACGAAAAAACTTATCCCAAAACCGATTATTAGGTCCCCGTAAGTACGCAATTTCTCGATTAATGTCGGCTGGGAAGCTTACTTGCGTAATGCCGACAAGCTTCGACCCCCATAAACTTTATGCGCTTTAGTTAATTCGGTAAAGGGAATTTCCTAAAATGCAAATAATAATTTAGGAAATATATTAATGAAATAATAACTAAATAATTTTCGGGGATAATAAATTATTAATTAAATATATTTAAAATAAAATGATTATTAAATAATTATAAACAAGGAATAAATATAAAGTTATTAAATATAAACCGTATTATTTAAGCTAAGTTAAAAATACGATATAATTATATTAATAATTACTACGATAAAAACTTTACTTAATATTTTCGAATATGATAATTATTAAAAGTTTTTACGATAAAAATAAATTATACGTTTTAATTACGAAAAGTTTTGTCGTAAAATTAATTATCGTATAATACCGATAAATTTTAACCTTAATAAACCTTATATTTTTTAAAAAATTGGGTAAAAGGAATTTTGTAAAAAGTAAACAATTATTCAAAAAATATTAACCTTTTTCTAATAAACCTTAAGTCCGTATAAAGTATATATTTCGAAACTTTTTATTAATTTTATAATATTCATTTTTAGCGATTTTACGGTTATTTAATTTTTTATTAATTAAAATAAATAAAATATACCGGTTAAATCCGAAAACAAAATCCTAATATTTCATATTACCGAAATTTCGAAAAAAAAAGGTGTTAATAACATTACCTAACTTAAATAATATTATCGGCCGAATAAAATATAACGATATTTTTATCGATATTTATACCTTTTCTTAAAAGAATTCGGCTGTTATTTATAATTTTCGGATATAATTTATTTTAAAAAAACGGAAATAACTAATATTTACGTAAGTTTTTAATAAAAAATATCCGGTTTATAAAAAAGTTATTAATAAATTTAAAAAATAATAAAAATAAATTTAAAAACGTCGAAAATTACCTTTTAAATCCATATAAAAAAATGACAAATAATAATTTAGCCGGTTATTGCGAATTACGAAAACGATTTAAAATTCCGTAAAAAATCATCGTTAATAAAGACATATATAACCAAATAATTTACGAAAAAGTTTAAGTTTAGTAAAACTTAATAACTGATAATATAATTTATTAATTTATTTAATTTAGTTCTACGGTTACATTTTCTTTAAAAAATGAAAAAGAATAATATACTATTAATTTTTAGAATAAAATAATATTAATTAAAAACAAGAATTAATAAAAAAATAAAATATTATAATATATAATTTATTAAGAAATACGCGGTTATTATTATATTTTAAATTTTAACGGTACCGTTATAAAAACTTAATATTAATTAATTAAAATCGGATAAAGAAATTCCTAAATTAATTAAATTACCATAATTTTCGAAATTCGACACCTATATATCCGTTATTACGTTTTAATTTTTAACGATACCATCATTTAAACCTACTATTAACTGGTTTCAATTGGCCGAAAATATAACTAAAATAATTTAATAATTATAAATTTGTATATTAAAAATTACGTATTCTTTATTATTTTTTAATTTTTAATAATACAGTTATTTAAATATAAATTTAACCTTTTTTCGTTAAACGAAATAATGATTACATTAATTAAATCGCTATAATTTTTAAACGTTAAAAAATATACGCCTATTATTAAGATTAAAATTTTAATAATACCGTTTTAAAAGCCTAACGTAAATAAGTTTCTATTAAATAAAATAACAATCGAATTAATTAAATTACTGTAACTTTTAAACGTTAATAAATATATATTTTAAATATATTTTATAACCGTTTTTAAAATTAATTATTACGGTTTAGCGTTATATAAATAACGTTATATTATATTATAAAACGGGTTAAAAATAAACATTGACGTAAATATTTAAAAAAATTAATTTCGATTTTTAATTTATTATATTACATAATTCCGATTATATTTAATATAAATTAATTAAATTAAAAGATTTTGTTTATTTAATACTAATAAAATTTTATTTCGAATATTATATTTTTACAATATTTAATAAATATATACTTTTTTAAATAATTCATTTAATAAAAATAATATTATTATAAAATATAATTAATAATTATATTATTTAAAAATTTATTTTTATATAAAATTTATCAATAAAACTATTATTTTATTAAATATATAAATATTAGCTAATTATTAATTAATTAAAATCCGATAATATTATTTTATAAATAAATAACCTTTAATCGTTTATAATATATATATTATATAATAATATTTAAAAAATCATTTAATGTAATTCTATATTTATAAAATAATGTTCGTTTTTTATATAAAATTTAAAACTTTTATTAATTTTATTTTATAATAAATAATTGCCCAAATATTAAAATAAGAAGAATTTCGAAAAATGCCAACTAAGTTATAAAATTTATTAATTGTTTTTATATATTTAAAATTATCATGAAATTCTTTAATAAATCGAAAAATAAAAGGACTATATATATTAAAAACAGTTAATATATAACCGACGCATTTTTTAAAGTTTATTTGCGAATTTAAATATATTGTAATTAAATTAGTTAATATCATATTTATTTATAAAAATACCGAATATTAATAAAAATACTTATAATTTAATAAAGATATTGTATATTTTACCTTTAATGGTATAAACGTATAATATATTAAAATTATTTAAAAAAGGGTATTATTTATATTTAAAAATATTTAATTTTTCAATATATTTTATAAAGTAATAATTTATTTTATAACCGGCTTAATTAATTAACTTTACATTAAATAAATACGGACGATTAAAAAGATAAATATTTTATTAAATTAAAAAAATATATTAATTATTTATGTGATAATAATTAACTATTTTTCTACATCTAAATAATTTCGGGTATATATAATTTATTTAATCCGAAATAATAAACTTAAATTAAAAAAGTGACGTAAATTTATTACATATATAGTAAAAATCTTAATAATTAAGGTAATATTCCGAAAAGTTAAGTTTTATTACATGCCATTAAATAAATTAATAAATATATCTTAATTAAAATAGTTTATATACGTAATTAATTATTTTAAAATATAAAATAAAATTAATTATTATTATTTAACCAAAATACAAATTTAATTACGTAATATAATTATTATATTATTAAGCCTATTTTTCATAATTTAATAAAAAAGCTAAATACAATTGTAACGTAATATACTTTTACTTTTGCCGTAATTACTTTTAATTTAAAATAAGCAGTTATTAAGTTCCTTACGTTATTATAAAAAATTATTATAATTAACAATTAAATAATACGAATTTTATACTAAACCGTTTTTCGTTTATTCGATAGGTTTTTTATTATAACGGGAAGTAATAAAACGTAAGTTAAAATATAATTATTATTTACAACGTTTATCTTATTTATTAATAATATTAATTATTGTAAACATCAACTTTATATAGATAATTAAGTATTTATTAATAATAATATCTTTAATTTTCAAGCTTTAATCGTTTTACGTATAAAGAACTAATTAATTAATAAAATATATTATCGTATCTTTTTACACCGCTAATAATTTATTAATATGGGATATTTATTGCAATTTTTTAATTATTTAAAAAAAAGTTATTTATAATCTCGAAAGGTTTAATAATATTAAAACTCTATAAGAAATAGTACTGATAAACGAAATAATTAATTCGATATTATATTAAATATACAATTATAATTAATTAAAATATAAAATTAAGGAATAGACCTAAAAAGATGTTATTATAGATTTAAAGTATAAGCTTAATAATAAAACATATATAAAAGTTTAATAAATAATAAAATAAGATTTTATTTATTTATTTAAATAAATATATATCTTTCGTTTTTATACTATTTTAATATTTATACTTTACTCGTTATATATATTAATATAAAGTAAAAAATATATTTACCATAAAAGAATAGAATATATTATATGTGGTTTAATTACTAATATAAACTTTTTTTAAACATTTTATTTCTGTAATTATAATAACAGCGTTTTAACATTTGTAAAATATTTGCCGTATATTTATCGATGTATGAATAACATATAATTAATATTTATTATTTAATCTTTCGCTTATTTTAAAGTTGTATGTAAAGTTAGTAGTAATTTTCTCGGTATTTTTAATATATACGTTATATCTTCTTAAAATCGTTTAACTATTAAAATAAAATCAATTTTAATATATCTTTTAATATCAATTATTTAAATGTTATTAAGTTTTTAATAGCTTAATAGTTAGTGGCTTAAATATCTCATCTAATTACGACAAGCTTTAGTACTCTGTTATAATTAAAATAAAAAATAACCAGTTCGAATTTATTTTTAAATCCCGGTTTTTAAGTAACGTTAGATTAAAAGCTAATTATTTAAAGGTTCGGCTTTATTAGCGAGTTAGTAATAACTGAAGGAATTAAAGTATTTAGAAACTAAATTAATTTTACTTATTTACTTAACTAATTATTTATTATCGCATAGTAAAACTCGTAATGCATTTTTCCGATACTTGTTAAAAACAAACGGGTTTTAAAAAATTCTTACCAGTTACGTTTATATAAAACTATTTATATAACTACTTAACTAATAGATTAAATAGTATATATAACTAAATATCTAAAAGTATTAACCTTAAACATAATATTAAAAGATAGAATTAGTAATCTAATATATACAATGACTTTATTATTTTATAATAATTTAGGTAATCTTAAATATATTTTCTAATATAAACTTTTTTAAACAGTTTTAATACATTAATATAAGGTCGTTAAGTTCAAGCCGTATTATTTAGGCTGAATTAAAGATACGAAGTAATTATACTAATAATTAATACGATAAATACTTTATCTAATATTTTCGAATACGGCAATTATTAATAGTTTTTACTGTAATAATAAATTATATTTCGGTTGCGAAAAGGCTTATCCCGAAGCCGATTACGTAATGCTACCAAGTTTCGACCCTGATAAACCTTATGCCCTTTAGCTTTACGGTTTAGCAAGGGGAATCTTAGATAATAACTTAAAAAATGTAAAGCTTTTCGCGAAAAACCTTAAGTCCGTATAAGATAGCTTTGTAACCCTTCGCTAGTTTTACAACTTTTTTAACCTTAATTAATTTCAAGGTTTTTTAAACCCTTATTAATTAAGATAATTAAAATATGCCGGCTAAGTTCGAATATAAAATCCTAATATTCCGTATTACCGAAATCTTAACGAAAACGGTTTCGATTAAATTACCCGATTTAAATAAAATAATCGGCCGAATAAAATATATCGATATTTTTATCGATATTAATAATTTTTTTAAAAAGAAATCGGATTTTATTTTTAATTTTCGGATACGATTTAATTTAAAACAATAAAAATAATTAATTCTTACGTAAACTTACATTAAAAAAATATCCGGCTTATAAAAAAATTTTTAATAAAATTAAAAAATAACTATAACTACTTTAAAAACATCGAAATTCAACTTTTAAATCGATATAAAAAAGATTACGAACGATAATTTATCCGGCTGTTCCGGATTGCGAAAACCGTCCAGAATTCCGTTAAGAATAGTCGTCGATAGGGGCCGTAAAAAGGTTAAGGTTTAGTTAAGCTTAGCAACCGATAGCATAATCTATCTATTTATTCAATTTAGTTCTACGGTTACGTCTTTTCTAGGGAGATTTAATATATTAATATTTATTAATATATTTCGTTTCCGAAATATTATACTATTAATTATTTTCGTAAAACGCTTTTTTAAAAGGTAGTAAATTTATTTTAATAATATAAAACATTCTTTATTTTTAAATAATATTATATTTTTCATCCAACTTAATTTTTAAAGATTTATATCAGCTTTATAATATTTATATATATAATTCATTAATTTAAATTTATATATAATGTGGTATTCTTTATATCAATCTTTTTATTAAAAAGGTAAATTTTATATTGATTTCAAGTTATATTCTTAAAATTAATCTAATTATTTTAAAAGTATTAATTATTAATTATACTATAATTTCAATTTGTAATAATTATTATATAAATACTATTTCTGTTACCGTTTTAATATACTTTTTTCTTGTTATATATAAATATTAAATTTAATAACTATACAACTTTATATTATACAAATTTTAAGCCGTTTTTAAGAAGCTTTTTATCTCTTTTTATATTTCCGAATTACGTTATATATTTATCATTATTTTTCGTACTTTTCTTTTATATAGTTTAGAAACTTATTGTTTTTATCTATCGTAAAAATTACCTTTTTTATTTCATTCCTTAAAAAAATATAATTTAAATATTTAATAAGTTTATCAAGATAATGGTCTCCTTAAATTACGTACTAATATTTTATCGCTATCGTGTAATATTATACAATTAACAAATATTAAAAAAGAAATTTCTATATTTTAGAAATAGTAATACTAATTAATAATTTATATTACTTTATAATTTATCGTTTATTAATAAATTCAACTTTCCAAATTAATATATAATTAAACTTGAATATTTTCTATATTTTTAAACAAGTATTATTAATACAGCGTTTATAGAGATATCTTGTTTAAGTTTAGCTTTTTAACTTTATTTTAATATTAAATCACTATTATTAATTAAACGCTCTTTTTTAAATGTTTAAAATGATGTTAATATTACTTAAAATTAATAAAACTTTATAATAGGTTATAAAATATTAATAATAAAATAGATTAAGTTCTGATAAACGTTTATAGCCTTTAATATAACCTAGATATTTCGGATAATTTCCAGTTCCGGTTTTATTTTATTAAAAGTAGCTTACCTAATTTTCTTTTTTATATTATTAGTATTTATTATAAATTTGAAATCTTTTTTATAAAATTATAAATACATCTTTTAGATGTTCTTTTTATTATTCGAATTAATAATATAATTATTTAAATCTATTATATACTTATTATTGAAAATAGTTATTAATATGTTAATAAAATACAGTAACTTAAATATGTATTTAAAATAATCGTCGTATATATTATAAAAGATTTATTCTTATTTCTTATTTCCTGTCGGCAGTTAGTACTTTAAGATGATTACGGCTGGTGGGCTCAGGCTAGAGAATATTATCTGGGACACCTTTTGTTATAAAAGAACTTTTTGAGTATAGATTATATATATAAGAGCGGTTCGCTTTAAATATTTTTAATTTGTAAAATTATTAATATAAAACTTTATGCTAGTATTATATATTTAATTATTATAACGGTTAATATAGTAATATCTTTAAATTAATTAGTAATTTAATATGTTATACGAAACGGTTATTTATAGGTCAAGTTAATAAAAAAAATCCAAGATTTAAAAGAAAATCGTTTAGCTAACGCTTCGAAAAAAGGATAAGCAGTTAACGATAACAAATAACAGAACCCTGGGCAGCTTTTTATTAAGCAAAACGGCTTATCCGAAACCTTATTTCCTTTTTTTTAACCAGGATTTTTTTACGATAAGGATATTTCTTAGAATAAATTTTATAGTAAGGAAAAAAAGAAATAAAAATTTATATTAAATAAGGCGGTAGGAAAAAGATTTGTTTTCGGTGCGTTTTTAAAAGATATTTTATTACTTTAATAACTAAGAAAGAACCGATTTAATTAAGTTTTATATATCCTTAGGTAATAATATAGGCGGTATTAAATATAATATTAAAATATAAGAGAATAAATATTAATATGTCGAAAAAAAGGTTAAAAAGCTGAAGTTTTAAACCGAAAAAAAAACGATATTATAATAATATAACTGTTAAATGTGTTTTAATTTAAGACGCGAAGCTTTAAAAGGTCGCGTAATATAAGTGTATAACCGAAGATATTATAAAGCGTACCGCCTAAGGTTAAAGTTAATAGTTTTAAGAAAGTATTTATCGTACTAGAAAGTAATATAAAGGAAATTAACTTATTAAGAGAAAGCGAAACGAAGCTTAAGAGGTAATTTATAAAAAAACTTAACCCCCCGAAAAAAGAAAAAAATAAGTTACTTAAGACAAACGAAGTAATACGTATTGACCTCGATAATTTAAATAGTTCCCCTAATATTTTTAGTAGCTTTTCGAACTTTAAGAGCTTAAATAACTTTAACGAATTAGGCGTTCGTTTAAAGGTTAAAGAGAAAGATTTTAAGAAGTGTAATAATATAGATACAAAGTTACGTTAAAAACATTTTAACTTTTTGTTAAATAAGCAAAATTATTTAGTAAATTAAGTTAATTAAAAGGATTAAAGTAACGTTTTAAGTTTTGCGATGGAAAAAATTGGTTATAAGAACGAGATAAAGTTAGGTTAATTAAACCAGCTCTATTTAACGAAAATTATTATTAAGACTTATAAAAAAACGCTTTTAAAGTTGGTTATAGGTATTTAAGAAGCTACAAAGATGTAAAGGACGTTCCGGAGGACTTATATAGCGATAGGTAGGGTTAGGTAGAGGTCTTTTTAAAAGAAATTTAGTAAGATTATTTATAATAAAGAAAACCCGGTATAATTTATTATTAAGTTTTAAAAGGTTTTTCATAAGGTAAAAGGTTGTAATATATAATTTAAAATGGAGGAATAAATTATTATGTTTTTTATTACTATAAAGGATTATATTAACAGTTTATATAAATTTATTTAGATAATATTACGGTAAACGGATTACTTTTTTTAGTAATTAATCGACAACTTTAATAATGAATTTTATAACCGATTTAATAAAAAAATGAACAGTTCGTTAACGTACGAAATGGTAAAAGAAATAAAAATAATAATACTAATTCCCGAAATAATAAGCCTGTATAAAATAAAAACGGAAAGTTATTTTATTTCAATTATAATAAATATAGGTATTTAGCAAAGGGTTGTTTAAGCCGTAAAAAAACTGTAAGGGTAAAAAAAAAATGTAAGGCTAAAATGGTAACTAGCGTAATAATAATAGAAATAATAATTAAAATAATTAAAATAATAGTTTTGGTAATATCCGTAACGATGCTTAAAACGAAAAGTAATTTATTTTTAAAGGTTTAAAAGATTTGTACTATATAGATAAAAAGATTTTTAACGTTTACGTTAACGAATACTAATTTTAGGATTTTATGTAATAATACGACGAAATAATTTAGGAGATAACGTAAGGAATTATAGGGGTTAAAAGCCTTAAGTTATAGGTAACTTAGAGCCTTAAGATATAAGGAACCGATTATCCTAAATTATAGTTATAGGAAACCGAAAGTTTTAAAGTTATAATAGCTAATTACTTTAAAGGAATTAAGGTAATAGTTATAGGTAGCGTTATATTTTTATATATATATTCTTTTATAAAAATAATTCAGATTAATTATTTTAAGATTTAGAAATAAACGTTAATATTATTAACAATATTAGCGACTTCGAGAAGAACTTGGTATTAGATATTAAGTTTAAGGGAATTTATATTATAATAAATGGAAGATTTATATTTATTACTTTTATCGGTAGTATAAAATAACTTTTAAAAAGTTTTAATAAAGAGAATAACGAGATTATAATAAAGTAAATGTTATATATTAATAATTTTCCCTTAAAAGTATTTTTTAGAAAATTGTTTTTAAAAAGAATTACTTACATAAAAATATTTTAATTAACCTTAATAAGTTTAAATTAATAATTATTAACGTTCCTCGAACAGGGTTTTTTTATAGTTTTATAAGAAACCGGAGTTTATTATTAAAGACTTAAAGTTTTTAAACGATAGGGATTATTAATAGGGATACGCGTTAAAAAGGGTATTCGGTAAAAAAAATAACGGTAACTTAATTAATAACTTAAGAATAACCATTATAAGAGTATTTAAGGATAGAAAAATCTTTATAATAAATAAAGTTATAAAAGAAATTATCTTTTAATATTACTGCCTTTATTATTTTAATATTAAATGCTTAATTTAGATTATTAAAAGGTTTACGGGGATAAATTTAAACTTTAACGATATAAAATCGTTTGTTATATAACATATAATAAGGGGAAAATACGGAAAATACCGCCTATTAACTAATAACAGAAAGTAATATACGTAAAAGAAATTATTTAATATAATATAAAAGTTGTTAAACTTAATACTATCGAAAATAAGGGTTATTTCGGGCTTATTACAAATATTTATGGCGTTATAAAAAGTATTATATATTTAGAATTAAAAACGAAATATAACAGAATTTATATATGTATATTACCCAGATATTTAAAAGTTTAAAAACGTTATTAGTAAATATAAAAAGAAAAAAAAGAAAGCGTAAATCTTACGTTTTAATAACGGTAAATAATTCGGTATAATAACTATCGAAGGTTTTGACGTAAAAAAAAGTATTAAATTAATAATTTCTAACGTTTAAAACTAATATTAAAATAAAATCGCGAAATAAGGGATATAATTTTTTCAAAACGAAATATACATAATTACGGCTTAAATAAAAACATTACTATGTTTTTAGGATATTATAATAATAATAATAACGTATACCATTAATAAAATTAAATAATTAATGATAAAAAACGTAATACCGATTAAGTACTTTAAAAACATATTCGAACCTAATTAATCTTATAAGCTTAATAATAATTACTTTCGGATTTTTAATAATAAATATATAATTTTAATTAATAAAAATTATAAAACTAGATTAAAAAAGTTAGCAATGCGTAAAACAAAAGGAATATTACTAAGTTACTAAAGGATTTATAATTATAAGGTATAATTATTAAAAGGTAGCAAATTATTAGTAATACCGTATATTATTATTTATAAAAACTTGGAAAAAATTAGATAATTTTTTAACCCAAAATGTATTATTCAATTATTTCCGTAACCTGAATAAAAATAATTAAGCTACCGTTAGAAATAAAATGTTAAAATAAAAAATAAAAATAATAATATCGTTTGAAAAAAGGATAGGGATTAGGAAATTAAGTAAGTTAAACGAAAAAAAAGACGTCCGAAAAAAACGGTCCCCGAATTATATATGTTAAAAGCTTTAAATAAAATATTAAAATTAATACGTAAGTTAAAACTAATTTCACCTTAAAAAAGTGATAATAATAACTCTTTTTATTTGTATTTATTTTTATTTATTTTTATTTATTTTTATTTATTTTTATTTACTTTTATTTATTTTTATTTATTAAAAGTTAAAACGAAAATAGATATAAGTTATACATTATAGTAAATAACGGTTTATTATTAAAGGAAAATATAGAAAACCTAAAACCCGAAATATAATTTAAAATTATTTTTACTAAAATTAAAAAAAACTTTAACGCGGAACCTTTTGTTTTATTTTAAACGATATGGTATACGAGCATCTGATAAATACGAAATAAGTGCTAAAAAAAGTATACGTTTATAAGAAAACTAAAAAAATATAAGGCCCGTATTTATATTAAAGAATTTATTTAACGGAGAAAAATTAATTATAATAAAACGTTAGCTAGTATTATAAAGATTATATATTAAAAAATCCTAATAATACTAGCTGCGACATTAAGTTAGTCTATATTCTAAATTAATTTTATCACTATTTATTTAAACGGGAACTTAAAGCAAAATATTTATATAAAATATTTTCTTATACTAAAAAAATATTTCGACGTATATTTAAAGGATAAAGTAAAATACTAGTTTTCTACTAAAAAAATTATTAAACTAATAAACCTTTTATACGGACTAAAATAAACCGGAATTATTTAGTAAAAGAAAGTAAAAAATATATTTACGAAATAAGGCATTCGCCCGTTAATTTCGGACGACGTAATATATTATAATCCGAAAATAAAAAACATTATCTTTTTATACGTAAATAATTTTTTATTTTTCGGCCTTAACTAATAACGTTTTAAAGATATTGTATTACGACCCAACGGAAGGGAGGTCTCGGAAACGGCCCTAATGGGCCGAAACAGGACCTAAGTGGGTTAGATCACGTAACCGGATTACCAACTTACCATGAGTAAGCCAGTGAGCTGGATCACTAACTCACCATAAGTAAGCCAGTAAACCGGAAAAAAATATATACGCTTATTAATCCCATAACCTAGATAATACCAGCTTGCAATACAACTTAGTTACCCAAAGCACCCTTAGTATTACCAGACGTAATTAAGTTATTTTTATTACTTAAATCCCATAATATAACTATTAACATAAACCGTACAACTTGGTTTAATAATTAATTAATTAACCTAGCCGTTATACGTTATAAGTTCTTATTTAATAATATTATTAAACTTTAAACAATATCCTTAATTATCAAAATGGTACCTAATATTAAAAAGACTATTATTCCCCAGCAGCTCCAGAACAAGTTAAAAAAATTAAAAACTAAGGTTTTACGACTTAAAAAACAAATTAAAAAAAACCTTAACATTACGAAAATCAAAGCCAAAAAACCTTAACCCTATAATAAAAAAAGTAATATCCAAAACTTCCTTATTTAAATACGGGTATATTTTCGATTCCTAACCCTTAACAACCCAAAAAACCAAATCCTTGCCGCCTTAATATTCCTTACGGAAAATACATTTAATTAATTCGAACCAATCCTAAAAAATTACCTGGAAAACGTAAAGGACGATATAAAGAAATTTATTAAGAAGCTTTTTACCAACTATATCAATTTCGAAAAAAAGCTAAAGGCCAATTTCAACAATCCTAACAAAAAACGCATTATTATATAAAAAATCTTACAATTACAACAAAAAAAATTAATATCTAAATATATAGTAAAATTCCGAAACTTAATAGCTAAAGCAGGATAAATGGATAACGAAAATAACGCCTTAATTAACATATTTTACAAGGGCCTAAAAAATAATATTAAGGACGAAATTATTAAATTAAAACGACCTATTCCTTTAAATAAATATATTATTAAGGTAATACGGATCGATAACCAATAATTCGAAAAACGACAAAAGAAAAAGGGCCAGTACGCCTTACGATTTAAATTTAATAAACCAAATAAAAAAAACGGATAAACCGTATCTTTTACCTTTTACGGAACCTAACTAGGCCTTATAAAAATCGGGACGGTCTAACGACAAGATCAATTATAAATTAAATATTACAATTACAGCAAAATAAAATATAAAACTTTTAAATACAGGGCCCTTAAAAAACCTTAACAAAATAACTGGATTTCTGTATTTAAAAAGCAACAGTTAAATAAAAAAAAGGACAAAAAACCGATTAACATAATCCGACCACGATATACAGTAGCATAATAGCATAAAAACCATTCCCGTTAGAAAAACCTTACTAAAAAAAAATTATTCGCTTAATCTTAACAAAAAAAATAACGATAAAAACAAACTTAATAAGCTTTACGAAAATGGTTACAAAAATACTACCTATAAAATAAAAACCTTTACCTAAGGAAAACAAAACGACATATAAAAATTTACGCCATTTATTATAACAAACCTAGATGTTAATTTTACCATAAATAAAAGGAAATAATTTATTAACGTATAACCAAAATATACCAGGAAAAATTCGACTTTAAAAAATAAAAAAAAATTAATAAAAATAACCAATAATAATACCGCTATTTACGATTATTCGTAAACCAAAACGACATTGACCGGAAGGTAACTCTGTAAAACTGGCCGCCTAAAAAATTATACTTATAAAGGGACCCCTTTTACCATTTCGGATAATACAACTATTAAATAAAAGAAAAACTAATTCAAAGAACGGTAAAAAAGCACTGTTAACAAACCATTACCGATTTAGGTATTCAGCTGGTTTTTACCACTGACCCAGAAAATAAAAAAGTAATTAAGGAAAAAATCAAAAGTTTTATTAAGGAAAAATAATAGAACTTAAAAAACGAAAAAAAATACGGCAACTAATAGGAAAATAATAATTTATAAACGATATTACCAGACGAAAAAACAATTAAAAACCTCACAAAACAAACCTACGAACCACTAAATATACGATAACAGCTTAAGCAATTACAAAAATAAATAACGCAAATAAAAAAACAACTAAAAAAACTTCGAATACAAAATGATCGGAACGAAAAAACATTACGAAAACTCTTACAAACCCCAAAAAAACAACGCCACTTATAAAAAAGCTACGGGTAAGCGAAAAAAAAAAAATTAAACCGTAACACCTTAAAAAAGCTTTAAACACAATAATCGGAACCATAAACGACAACGCTATCATAATACGAATACGGATTAAAAAAAACTAATATACCGCAATAATAAACTACAAAACGACAATTACGAACTACATTAATCCGGAAATAATAAATCAATTAAAATTACTATAAAAAAAAAAAAATTACCCTTATAAAGCCGTAAATACCGAAAGTTAAAGTTTCGCCTACAACAACAAATAAGTTAAACGCAAAATTAATTACTTTAAAACCTTTATCGAAAAAAAAAAATAAACTATTAATTTCGACATTGTTTTATTAATAAAATACGACATAATCCTTAATTTACCATGGTTACGCCAATATAACCCGTTAATCGATTAAGAAACTAATTAAGTAAGTTTTCGTTCGTTTTTTAATACGGAATAAAAAACGGATAATACGAGATCTTAATATTCGATCGGAAAGAACGACGAATGCAGGTATAAAAATACGACAAAAACCTTATTACTTAAAAAAATAAAACATATTCAAAATAAAAGGCATAACAAAAAAATACGGCGTATTATCGTAAATCTCCGAATACGATTTCGATAAATAAACGACAACCTATAAACATAACCCGAAAAGCTACCAAAATAAATAACGAAAGTATTACTACGATACCATAAATACGAAAAGCTTTTTTAAGAAAAACTTAATACGAAATTACCATAATACAATAAATAAGATTATAAAATAATTCTTAAAAACGGCAAAATAACTGCCTTTTACCTTATTTACAATTTAAATAAAGCAAAGTTATACGCTTTCCGTAATTACTTAAAAGATAAGTTACAAAAAGAATATATACGACGTTTTAAATTATCAGTTAGTTACCTAATATTCTTCGTTTTACGAAAAAACGGGAAATTACGACTTATTATTAATTACCGATAGCTTAACGATATTACTGTTAAGAACAGGATATTTTTACCCTTAATTACCGAAATCAAAAACCGATTACGAAATATTAAATAGTTTATAACTTTAAACTTACGAAAAAAATATAACCAGATTAAAATTAAACTAAGAAATAAATAGAAAACAATTTTTAAAACGAAATACGGGTTATTCGAATACCTCATTATACCTTTCGGATTTACAAACGTACTAATAACCTTTTAACGGATGGTTAATTATATATTCCGAAAATATCTTAACATTTTCATTATATGTTACCTCGACGACATCCTTATTTACTTAAAAATAAAAAAAGAATATATAGGATATATTTATAAGGTTTTATAAGTTTTACAAAACGTTAACCTTTTAATTAATACAAAAAAGAATACTTTTTATACCCAAAAAGTCGAATATTTAAGATATATTATTACCCTAAAATATATTAAAATAAATCTTAAAAAAATTACCGTAATTTAAAATTAAAAAACACCCATTAATATTACCAAGGTATAAATATTCCTTGGACTTGCTAACTACTATCGACGATTTATACGATATTTCAACAAGATCGTAATGCTATTAACGGAACTTACCAAAAAAAATTAACGGTTCGTATAGGCTCCAGCTATGAAAAAGGCTTTTTAACAGTTTAAAAACGCCTTTATTAATGAACCCGTTTTAATAATATACGATTTAAACAAACCAATAAAACTCGAAACCAACGCCTTAGATTTCACTTTAAAAACAGTAATTTATTAACGAGATAATAAAGGAAAATTATACTTTATTACCTTTTATTTTTACAAATTACATAGTACTAAGCTAAACTACCCCATTTACGACAAAAAATTCCTAGCCATTATTAAAACTTTTAAAAAATTTAAATATTATTTTAAGAAAAACTAACACCAGGTAAAAATATATATAAATTACAAAAACATCTTTCACTTTGCAACTATAAAAAAATTAATCGGACAACAATTACGTTACGCAAAATACCTTTTAAAGTTCGATTACGTTATTATTTATCGTAAAGGATTAAAAAATAATAAAACAAATACCTTTAACAAACAACCAAACTTAAAAAACCTTAAGGCAAAAATATAACAAACTATATTCGACTAGATACCAAAGGAATACTTACAATAACAACATATTAATACTATCAGAATATTTACGCTAAATATGCATAAAAAAATACAACAATATCATAACGACTTACCCAAAAATCAGAAAACAAACAAAATCCATATACCAGAAAAACACCAAAAAAACTTAGCACGAGAAATATACGAATATTAATTATATAAATACCCAGAGATCCATAAAACCTTAAAACGTATACGGCAAATATACTACTTCCCTAAAATAAAATCAACTATACAGAAAATTATATAATAATACGATATTTACGTTAAAGCAAAAGCCAAACAACATAAACCTTATAAAAAACTATAACCATTACCAGTCGCTAAACAACTATAAGATTTAATTATATTTAATTTTATTACGAAACTTCCTTTATTAAAAAACCCAGCTACGAACGTACATTACGACAGCATTTTTGTAATCGTCGACCGATTTATAAAATTTTCCTATTTTCTACCTTACAATAAAAATACGGATACCGAACAAATAACATATATTTTTTTCCGATATATATACAGCATATACGGATTACTAGCAAAAATTATTTCAAATAAAGGCATAACTTTTACTTTAAAATTTTAACAAAACTTAATAACATAACTCGGCTTAAATTATAAATTATTAAGCACCTTTAAATTATAAACAAATAAATAAACGGAAAAAATTAACCAGACGTTAAAAACGTATTTACGATATTATATCAATTATAAACAAAACAATTAAATTAAAAAGTTACCTATTACGTAATTGGCTTATAATACCAACTACCACGATAACATTAAAACGACTCCAGCAACCGCCAACTTTGGTTTTACCTTAGAAGTTTACAAAGAAACATAAAAAAAAAAACCAGTTAATATTAAAATAATCCTTACCTCAAAACAACTTAAGCAATTATATTAAGAAATAAAAACAGAATTTTAATTCGTACGCAAACAAATAAACAAATATTATAACTAAAAAAAATTAAAAGGATTAATTTTCTTGGAAGAAAAAATGGTTTATTTAACCACCAAAAATATTAAAACCAAACGACTAAATCAAAAGTTCGACTTCAAATATATTAGTCCATATAAAATCGCCAAAAAAATCTTAAAAAATAACTATTAACTGGAATTACCACTTAAGGTTAAACTCTATCTAATCTTTTATATTTCCTTACTTAAATTAGCAGTAGATATTATTAAAATATATACAGCATAAAACGATATAAAAGCAGAAAAAAAAGGAAAAATATACGAAATTAAAAAAATATTCGACATACGAAAAAAAAAGGGATTTACTTAATACTTAATTAAATAGAAAAATTACCCAAATTCCGAAAATACCTGGGAACCCGCCAAAAATCTCACTGGCGCCCAGCGCCTGCTAAAAAACTTTTACTAATAACGTCAGGACCGCCAAAATTAAAGGTATTCCAGTTTACGTTATCCAAAAAAGGAAGACCCTGGTTAACGGCATTCCAGTCGATAATATCAACGCTACCAAAAGCCTAAATAGCTACCGCCGATTCCGACTTTTAACGGTTAAACTCGTCCAAAAATTACAAGACGCGGTTTACGAATTTAGCACCCTAAGTTTAATATTGTTAACGCTGTTTGCGTATACGGGATAAACGAACCAAAGATTCGGCAAGGGCCTATTCCGCGGTAAATTTTTTTTTTTTCAAACGACGGGCCTCGGCGACATAACGATTAACTATCGCTACGGGGATACCAATGCCATTACAAAAACGGCTACGACGGACGTACTTTTTGTAACGGGACACCCCCGTTATTATCTAACAATTAAATCCCTTAAAAAAACAAAAGGAACACGATATTACTTCGAAACTTTCCAAATTAATTAAGTTAACTAAAGCATAACGCTGCTTTGTTTTACGCAAACGACCTTTAGTAACACGACTTAACATAATAAAATAAGGACTTACAGAAAAAAAAATCCTTAAAAGTAAGGATCCTGGAAAAAAGAAAATCGTATTACGACCTAACGGAAGGGAAGTTTCGGAAACGGCCCTAATAGGCCGAAACAGGACCTAAATAGGTCAGATTACGTAACCGGATCACCAACTTACCATAAGTAAGCCAGTGAGCTGGATTACCAACTTACTATAAGTAAGCTAATAAGCCGGGAAAGGATATATACGCTTATTAATCTTATAGCCTAGATAATACCAGCTTGCAATACAACTTAGTTACCCAAGGCACCTTTAATATTACCAGACGTAATTAAGTTATTTTTATTGCTTAGATCCTACAATACGACTGCCAACATAAACCGTACGACTTGGTTTAATAGTTGGTTAACTAGCCTAGCCGTTACATATTGTTAAAAGAATAACTAAGAATATACCTATTAAAACCCTAAAAAACGTTAACTAATATTTAAACGTACGAATTATCCGTTTTTTATTATCGGGAAATATTAAGCTAAATTAGCAATAATACATTAAAAAATTATTAAAGTTAATAGAATTAAACTTTATACTGAAATAACTTATATGATTTGTTAAAGATTATTTAAAGTATACCGTAAAACATAAAAACGTAATTAGCAAAAAAAAAACGTACGAATATATAAACCTTATAAAAAATTTAATTTTTCTAATTATATTAATAAACCGAATATAACGTTTATAACGTTAACTTAAATTAAGTTTATAAATAACCCGTCACCTAAATACTAAGAATATATTAAGTACTTACCGTAACACTTTAACGTTACGGTAAATCTATTTTTTCGGTACCGGAAGTTAAAAAATTGCCCGTACCGGAAATATAATAACTTAAACTTATTCGGAAAAATAAATATGAATTTTGCAACTAATAAATTAACTAAATTCATAACAGGCTACGTATTTTTTATAATTAAAACGCCTATATTATAAATTTTGAAATGGTATAACATTATTACTAAATATATTATTAAAACAAAATACGTAAAAGTAAAAATAGCTATAATACAAATAACTAAAATTTATGCCTAAATCCCTTATTTTTATGCTGGAAAATAATATAAATACGTTAAAAATAAATAACAAAACCATAAATAATACGGAAAAAACATTATATTCGACTGGAATATTATTACGTACGTTAAAAGGTATAAAAAAGTAATATTAGCTTTTAATACGTAAAACATAAAGATAACCTAGTAAACGGGTTTATAAAGCCTTTTAAAAAGGTTAATTTCGAGCAATTTGTAACGAATTTAAAACTTAAAAAGATATAAAATAAATTAAAAAATATTTAAAGATAATAAATTTAATAGCCGAGATTACCTAAAGCAAAAAGGCATATCGGCAATTAATGCTTTAAGATAATTACGGCTAGTAAGCTTAGGCTAAAGAATATTACCTGGAATACCCTTTATTATAAAAAAACCTTTTAAGTATAAATTATATATATAAAAGCGGCTTACCCTCGACGTTTTTTATCTATAAGATTATTAATATAAAGCTTTACGCTAATATCCTGCATTTAATCATTATAACTGCTACCATTTCCTTTAAGTAAGGTTATATATATTTTTAATATCGATTATCGTAAATATTTTAAAAACTCTTAATCTCTTTATAAGTTCCGAAATTAAAAGTAAATAATATATATATCTACTATAACTCGGTGTTATCTCGTATAAATAATATTAATATTTCTGCACTATTTTTAAATGACGTATTTTTCTGTTTTTTAAATCTTTTTTTCATTTATATTTTAAAATAGTTTACGTTGCATTTCCGAAACAGGATTAATAAAGACGAATATGAACTATTTAATAACGATTAAATATATTAAAAACTTTATTTTTAATAAACAGAAAATTTTAATTGCTGTTTTTTTCGACATAGATTTTTTATAAAAACATCTTTAAATCATTTTAAAACCTCGTCATTTTTCATGTTAACTATTTTTTTAATTTACTACATACTTTATATATAATTTGATTTTTTTTAAATTAATAATATACGTTTATAAGATTAAAAATGTTAAAATTATAATGTTTTATTTAGTATTCGTATATATAGGTTTAGATACTTATTAATAGGTAATTATATTTAATATAATCCTTAATTTCCTTATTTCGAGCCGGAATACTAAAAAGTCGTGCATTTTCTTAAAATGATATATAGCGAACTATCATTATTTATTCTTAAAAGTATTTATCATATTAATAAGAATTTTATATATCTTATAATATTTTATATATATATTATCGTTATTATTAAACGTCGGGATATTTACGTATATAAATAAATTTCTTTTTTAAGCTTTTACCTATAATATTAACTAACGCTCGTTTTTTATATTTACATATATTATTATATGTTCGTCTTATTTTAATACAAGTTTACTTTTAATAAACCGAATTATTTTAACTATTATATAAATAGTAATAAAAATAAACTAAATAAAATATATTAATCTTATCTTTTTCATATAAAAAAATAGGTTACAAATTCTTAAATTTATTATTATTCTATATTATATTATATTATATTATTTTCACAAATTAATTTCCTAACGATTAATATAATAAAGTCTTTATATCTTCATCTTTTATAATTAACATATTAACCAACTTAAATTTATTTAAATACAAGTTAAATCCGCGATTATTCGATATTTAAATATATTACCGGCTTTAATTCTTATTATTTTATCCTTATACTTTAATTGCTTTTAATTTTTAAACAACCTATGTGTCGAAAATGTTAAAATAAAATTACTTATTATAAGTAATATTTATACTATGCCGGCAGATATGGTAATTTATTATTAGAGTATTACAAGGATTAAAAGGGGTTTAATTTATAGCCTTAAAATTGCAAGGACAAAGTAGCTATAGCTATATCTAGCTGTTTCTCTACCCCCGCTCCCCCTCCCCTTCTCCCCTAGTTAGAAATAAGTACCCTAGATAAGAACCCTAGGCTTAAGAATGGAATATAATTGCTGTCAGCTAGCAGGGGGTGTTAAACGTAGCTAATATACGAAAAGGCTCCTTTTAATCCGAAGATATATATACCGCTAATAGGCTAGATTAAATTTATATGCGTATAAAAAGTACCTATAACTTGCTAAATATAATAATAAAACTAATATTTAATAATTAAAAATTATATTTAATAATTAAACATTATATTTTTTAATGCACAATATTATAAATTAATAAATTATTATTATATCGATATAAATTTTATTATATTAATTATGATAAAAATGATATTATTAACGTTTTCCGTTATTTATACGAAAATTAAAAATTAAAATTATTTTAAAGAGAAATTTTAATTTAAAACGTACGTGCTTAATACTTAATTTTATATCGATTTTAATTAAAATAATTTATAAATTCTTAATATTATAAACCTTGATATATTTTTTTATTTAAAAAGGAACTTTATTAATTAACGTAAACGATAAATTCGTTTTTTTAAAAGATTATATAAATCGAAAAGACTATTTAAATAAATTAATTTATACATACTTTTAAAATTATCACCGAAAAAAAAATTATAGTTATAGTATTGTAAAGTATATTTACGAAAATCGAAAATACGAACATTTCTATAATGAAATTAACGATTATATAAAATAAATTTTAAAATCGATATTTTTAATAATTAAGAACGAATTTTTTTTTAAAAAAAAAGACGTACGGAAATAATACGCCGGGTTATTTAAATCCGATAAAATATATAAAAATACACTATTAATAAATAAATAACGAAAATACCGTAAGAATTAAAATAAATTTCGAAATAAACGAAAAAAATAAGTAAATAAATTATAAAAGAAACAAAAGTTATAACATTACAATAACGATATATTATCTTGAAAACGAAAATACAGATTATGTAAGGTAATAGTTAATTTATAACATTTAGTTTTATTACCGGAATATAAATAACGGCTTTTTACAAAATAAAAATAAAATAAAACAAGTAACGATATAGTAAAGTATTAAAAAGTAACGGTTAATTTTTAAATTATTAAACGATAAATTAATTAGCGTTTATATGATAAAATATTAAAATAATCATTTCGTTAATTTATAAAGCTTTTATAAATTTATTTAAAAAATAATTTTAATTAAAAATTTTAAAAATATTAATTTTTAATTGCGGGGGAAAACTTTAACACGTAAGTCGAAATAAAGTAATATATAAAAATCTCTATTCCAATTAAAATATTGATAAATAAAAACGTATAAAATTAATTCTTTAAAATATACGTTTTAAGATTTATTTAAAAAAAATTTATATCCCATATTTATATTTTCATACATTTTTTAATAATTTTTTAATCAATTTCCGTTTTATTAAGAACTTAGTTTTAATTAGTTTTTTAAAAATAAAGTCATGGTTTATTATAAAATATAAAAATGTTAATTATTTAAAAATCTATTAATTTTTTTAAAAAAAGTAAAACGGATTTTTATATATTTTATATTAATTAATTAAAATACTATAATACACCTTTCATTTTATTTATTTACCAATTTATTTATATTAATTTTAATATATACGATATCAATTTTTAACTTTATTAATATATTTCTAAATTATGTAATAACGATTTAAAATAACGAAATATAGGTTAAAAATAACTTGATATAAATTAAAAAATACAGAAAACTAAATGTATAATTTTAAGATTTTAAACATTTAAAAATAGGACGTTTATATATAGTAATTTATTACGAAAACTTTATATATAATTTAATGTTTTTCGGATAATTCCGAAATGAAATTATTAATGTAATAACAGAAAAATTTCCATTTTTACTTAAAATAAATATAATTAAATAATTATTAGGTTAATTAATATATTCGATTATTTTACGACTACAAATATTAACGTAATGATTATTTAGATAACTTTAATAACTTATAAACGAAACGTTATTATATAACGTTCTATACGAGCTCGTCGCGCGGTTTATACGTAACTTTTTCTATAAAACTTTAACTGCTTATAACTTTACGAAAACGTTATAAAATTAAATAGAGTTTTAAATATACGTTTATTATATAAGTTTTCAACACATAATTAAGTTGTCTTTAGATCTACCCTGTTTTAGTAATAATATAAATTTAATAAATCTTTTTATTAATATTAAATTTAATTTCTTAGTAACTGAGCTAATAATTAATAAAAACTTTCAAAAAAGCAAATAATTTCCTTTTCGTGATATAAAAAGGTACCGTTGATTAAAGGGTTAAAAAAATAAACCTCCTTATATCTCTCTGAATATTAACTGCGAAATTTTACCGAATTTCTTTCGTATATATAACGTAATTTCGAAAAGGATCGTAAAATTATATTTAATTCGAATAAGATTTAACAGTCTTATTAATTTATTAAGCTATTGTTAAAAAATATATTAAGTTTTATTTTATTTATAAAATAATTAAATTATAACGTATTTAAATCGGGTTTTAAAAAGATATAATAAATCGAATTCAGCTTGCATAATACGGCTTAAACCCAACGACCTTGCATAATAAATCGAATATAAGAAATAGTATTATTTCGAAATCTATTTTTAAATTAGTTAAGACATGGTTGTTTTATACGAATTTGGATTATAATAAAGAAGGTTACGTACAAACGGCGCTACGAGCTTATATATACGACAAGCTTATATAGTAGGTTAAATAATAAAATTACCTTAAATTAATAACGGTATTATATAATATTTATGCAAGGTAAAATGCCATTAAGGTATCTAGCTATATACATACATACAGGGAGCTGATCTATTTACTAAATACATACACAAACTGGTTTTACAAACGCGACCGGAAAGCACCCCCTAAAAACCGTCCCTTTTTAGCCAAAGGCCGGAAAAACGCAATGCGGGTTATGTAATACGGCAACTAACGGTAAGATACACCCGATTAATTAATTAGTTCCCATCGCCCCTAATCGTAACTAGTTCCAAGAGCCAGCTACCCCTTAATTGTCGCCGATACGGTAACGGGGCCGAAGCCCCAATTGGTTTAGCTTTTTCTAGGCTGGCGTTACTTAAAGGAACGGTAACCTAAGCTAGATTTAAACCAGCTATCTCTTAAAACCAACCGAAACAGGGTGCCTAAGCCTGTCGCAATTAAAAGAGATACCTAGGCTCGCAACCACTGAGTTATTAGGCCATTATATAATATTTAAAATTATAATATTTAAAGCCCGAAATAATTTTATAATTATAATTTAATACGAAAAAAACCTGTTTAAAGGGTTTTATAATAATCTAATATTAAATAAATAATAAAGCGAAAATTATAAAATAAATTTTACAAACCGAAAAAGAAAATCGAATTAATATAAAAAAGTATTATCGCTTTTTTTAAATTTAAAAAAAACACCTAGAAAAATATAAATACGTTATATACATTACGAATAAATATTTAAGCTTTAGGTAACATATATATTTTAAAAAGCGAAAATAAAATATATTAATTAACTCGTATTAACATTTTTAAAAGATTTAACAATTAAAATAAAAATTTTCTAGATGTAATGCGATAATAAAATTCTAAGAAATTATCATTTAAAGATATATTTTAATCTTTTTTTTAATCTTAAACTTACACCTTTAATACCGTATATATAAGATTCGACCGGAAATATAAAACGGTTTAAATGTATTACTAAAAAAACGATTATAATATATAACAACGTTTAATTATTTTAGTTTTTAACTATAGATATTTTTTAAATAATAATATATTTACATAATGATATTTATAAAGCGTATTAATTTAATAAAACATATATTAATTTTAAAATATTTACTTAACGTAGAAAAATAGTATTAAAATATATAATAAAAAACGTTAATAAACGTATTTATAAATATATACTTCTCCCTAAAGAAAATGTAACCGTAGAACCAGATTAAACAAATAGATAGATTATATCATCGGTTGCTAAGCTTTATTAAACCCTAACCTTTTTACAGGCGTCTTATTTTAAGGTAACTTTAAATTGCCCAGTTATGCCTTTATCGATAACTATTCTTAACGGAATTCTGGACGGTTTTCGTAATCCGGAACAACCGGATAAATTATCGTTCGTAATTTTCCAGTTTATATCGATTTAAAAGTTAAATTTTACTGTTTTTAAATTTATTATCGTTATTTTTTAATTTTATTAATAATTTTTTTATAAACCGGATATTTTTTAGTATAAATTTACGTAAAAATCGATTATTTCCGCCGTTTTAAATTAAATTATATTTAAAAATTATAAATAAAATTTAATTTTTTTCGGAAAGGTTATTAATATTAATAAAAGTGTCGATATATTTTGTTCGGCCGATTATTTTATTTAGGTCGGGTAACTTAATTAAGATCGTTTCCGTTAAGATTCCGGAGGTACGGAATATTAGAACTTTATATTCGGATTTAGCCGGCATGTTTTAGTTATCTTAATTAATAGAGGTTTAAGAAGGTGCCCTAAGATTAATCGAGGTTAAAGAAGACTGGCGAAGGGTTGCAAAGCAGCCATCTTATACGGACTTAAGGTTTACCGCGAAAAGCTTAATATCTTTTAAGTTATTAAGATTCCCCCTGTTAAACTAGCTAGAGGGCATAAGGTTTATTAGGGTCGAAGCTTGTCGGCATTGCGTAAATAAACCTTTTAAGCCGATATCAGTCGAGAAATTATGTATTTACGGGGACCTAATAATCGGTTTCGGGATAAGGCTTTTCGTAACCGAGGTATAATTTATCGTTACCGTAAAAACTATTAATAATTACCGTATTCGAAAATATTAACTAAAATATTTATTATGTTAATTATTAATGTAATTATTTCGTATTTTTAGTTAAGCCTAAATAATACGGCTTAAACTTAACAGCCTTATATAAATATATACTTATATAATTATCGTTATAATAATTATTATTATAAAAAACAAATATTTTACTATTTAAATTTTAACATAAAAGTTAATTTTTTTAATAATTATTAATTTAAGAATATTTCCGAAATTTTAAACTTATTAACGTATTATATAAGCGAGTTTCTTATATAAGCGAGTCCCTCGTTTAATACGGAACATTCTTTATATTAATTTAAATTATTATAAAGCAACTATTTTATAACTAATTTAAAAATAGATTTTACAATAATATTATGTTTTATTTATAAATTAATATATATTTTCAAAACCTAATTTAAATACGTTAAAATTTAATTATTATCAATTAACAATAAAATTTATATTCTTATATAAATATATTAAATACATTCGTATACTTATGAAAATTATACTAAATTATACCATTCTTTAATAGCCTTTAGGTTATTACGTAATATATAATTATTTAAAATCGCAAAATTACCACTTTATTATTTATTAAAATATAGCTTGATTTATATTGTTAAAACGTAATTATGTTAAAATGAAAAAAAAATATAACGTTTAATATATTATATGAAAGCCGTATATAAATTTTAAATTTTGAATTATTTTTATACCGTATTAGAGAGTTTATTTAAAATTTTAATACAATATTTAATATTATAAAATATATCAATAAAATTTCCCAAACGGGTTAAATCGGGATATAACTTGGTAAATCCCTGTTAATTTATGTCTTATATAAGTTTGAAAAATTATATTAAATTTTATTACGTTTTCGTAAAGTTAAAAATATAATATTAAATATAAAATTAATTACGTAACAAACAAGTAACTGGCTTATATAAGCGATTTACTTGTAGAATACGTTAGGTAATAAAGTAATTATTATTCGAAATGTTTAATTCAACGAAAACAATATTTTTCTAAATAATATTACGCGTTAAAAATTATACAAATATATATATTTAAATAAAAATTAACGAAACTTTTCGTTAACATTTAAAATAAAAAGATCATTTTAAAGTAATATAAACGTTAAAAACGTACGGGATAAAAAGAAATTATTTATATAAAATTAATTATTTTTATGTAATTAATAAATTCGAATTATTTCCGTTTTTTAAATTCTTATTATTAGAAATATTTATTTTAATAATCATTATATTTAATCCGTTAACGAAAAATGTAAAAAAATAAATTCAACTTTTTATTAAATTATTTAACGTATTATAACCATAAAAAGGAAAAATATTTTATATATTATAAACGGATATTTGTTATATATTTTTTATAAAAAAAATACTAGTCGAAGATTTTATAAAATATACAAAACCGTTATTAATATAAAACGGTTAATTTATTTTATAAGTATAATTAATAACCGGTTGATAAATTACGGAAATTAAAAAGAATTAATTAACAAAGTATACCTTATTTTAATTAGAAAAACTTTAATATTTTATTATATTAAAAGATACTTAACAGGTTAAACTAGGTATATAAACGTATTAGATTATTATTATTATAAAGTTATAAAAGTTTAAATATATACCGGTTAAGAATTTATCTTTTAACTTTAAAAAAATGAAAGAATAGTTAATTAATCTTTTACTAAAAAATAAAATATAAAATATAAATAAATATATGTTTAGAAACTTAATAAATATCATTAAATATAGGAATTTAAAATACGTTTTACTATATCAGGTAATTATTAATTTAAAACCGTTTAAAATAATATATATATTATAACTAACAAGTTATTTAAAACGTTAATCGTTACGGTACTTAAGTTTAACGTAAAATTTAAATAATATAACATTATTAACGTTTTCGTTAACGTTAACTTATTTTACGAAATATATATAAAAAAATTAATTAAAAAGACTTTATATAACTTGAGAGAATTACTGGTATTATAATTAAAAACCTGTACAGAAATTTATAGAAAAATTTAAATTTAAATTTACTCGTTATAAATTTTATTTTTATAATTATTAAAAAATATTTACATTCTTTTAATAAGAAATATCGTAATAATAAAATATAAAGAAAATTAAATCTTTACTGAATACTTAATTTAATTAATTCGAAAATATTATACTTATAAAAAATAAAACATTTTAAAAATTCTTTAATATTAAAATAATTAAAAAGAAAATTAAATGAAATTCGTTCTGTTAATTTAATATATTTCACTTCCGTTAATAAATAGTAACAGAAATTAATGTGATTTTATACGTAATAATTAATACGTAACCAGATATATGTTATACGATACTTTAATTTATTCGCTTTAATTTAAATTTTAATAACGTATATTATAAAATTATAAAGTAAATTATATTATCCGTAATTAAAATTAAAACGTTAGAATTATAATTCTGATATAAAATTATATTAAATATTTAATATATATTTCTTTTATAAATAATATAATTAATAGAGAAGATTTTTAAATTAACGTTATAAAATTATTTTAAAAAAATAATAAAATAACGGGTAATTAAATAAAATATAATAATTACTTTTATAACCGAAACGGATTTATTATTTTTTATATAACTTGTAAAAAAAAGCTTTGTTTAAACGTTAATTAAGTAAAAAATTAAAAATTGCCCTACCTAATAAACCGTTAAATATATAATATAATAATCAATAAATTATATAGTTTATTAACGTTAAAGTTACGTTTTTGTAAATAAAATAATGATATATAGGTGTATATAATTATGATTTATAAAAAAGGTAAAAAAATAATTAAATTAAATTATATATATATAACCGATATATTAACTAATAAATTAATAAATTAAAAGAGTTTAATTACGGGAAAAGAAATATAATAAAAATACTATCTTTAAGAAATAATAATATATAACGATTAATGATATAAATATTTTAAAGTAGTAAAGGGGTATATTAATTTATAAAAGCTATTAAATATATTTTATATATAAAAAGGCTCCGGCTTAATAGCTTAATAGTCGCGAGCCTAAGTATCTCTTTTCATTAATACAGGCATAGGCATCCTACTTTGATTAATCGTAAGAAACAGCTGGTTCAAATCCAGCTTGGGCTACCGTTTCTTTAAGTGGCGCCAGCTTAAAGGAGCTAACCAATTAGAGCTTCGGCCCCGCCACCGTATAGGCGACAACCGGAAAAATTAAGAGATTTGGGAACTAACTAACTAAATTTATCGTATACGTATTACTTGTTTATTACCGTATTAATAACCCGCATTACGTTTTTCCGGCCCTTAACTAAATAAAAAACGGTTTTTAAAGGGTATTTTCCTATTACGTTTATATAAAACTATTTGTATATATATACGTAATAAACGGATTAGCTGTATATATATACATAGCTAGATACCTTAATAGCACTTTACTTTATATATAAAAAGGCACCTTTTACTCGGAAGATATATATATCTTTAATAAGTTGTATTAATTTTATACGCGTATAAAAAATACCTATAATTAGCCGAATATAACAATATAACTATTATCTCTTATATTTAATAATTACCGCTATTATATTATTAATTAAATATAACTTAATATCTTTTATAATAAAATTATTTCGCACTTTCGTATAAACTTTATAAAAGTATTTAAATATGCAAGGTCGTTAGGTTTAATAAAAGTATTTAAATATAAAATATTTATTTCTTTTATTATTTATTATATTTAAAAATATAATAAATTTAAGTTTATAACTTAAAATGCTTTATGCTACGTAGATGATAATAATAATTAATTAATATATTATCGTATCTTTATAAACTGTTTTTAATATTCTTAAGTAGAAATACAACTTTAAAAACCTCATTTTTATAAAAATTAATAAATCTATTATTTTTAACATTTTTCGTAATCGAAAGAATTAAACGTAATATAATTATTAACCCTTTTTTTATTAAAACTCTTATTTAATTTATAACTTATTAAATATAAATAGTAATATTTTATACCAGCTCTTTAACGTACGTTTCGGTTATTATTTTTACTTAGTTTTGTTTTAATTAACTCATATTTAATAAACTTTAAGCAGTTATAATACGGTATTTATTTATTATCTCTAAGCTTTACGTTATTATAATATATAATTTGTATAAAAAAATTTAACTTATATAATCGTTTATTACTTAGTTATTTCTTTTTTTAACAAGTAATCTTTAAAATTTATTTACTATTAAAAAGTTTAAATTTTCTTATTTTAAGCTCTAATATAATATTGTTATATTACGCCCGTTATTTAATTATTCGATTAACGGTTATTAAAATACGTTTCGATTATTTATACGAAATAATTTAGCATTTAAATTACGTAACCTTTTATATTAAGATTTTATAATAAATGGTTTTATATATATTTATTTTATAACCGACTATTTATTAAGTTTATTTAAAATTATAATTTCTTTTATAATTTACGTATTTTACTTTTAAGAACTTTTACGTTATTTTCTATACTAAATAATTACTATATTATATTATTTTTATATAATATTTTTAATACCGTTAAATAAATATTTATATATATATATATCGTTCGATTAATATTCTATTACCCGTTACGGCCTTTTAAGCGCTATGTTCTTATATTTTTAAAGTTTATAACTATTTTAGTATAAATTAAGATTTTTAATTTTCAATATTACTTTAATCTTTTTTATTATCTTTTAATTAGAATTTATAAGGTATTCTAGTTATTTATACGAACAATTTAACGTAATTTCCCTCCCTTCACTAAAAAAAATCTCGACCTAGTTATTCTTTTAAAAATGTTACCTTGGGTTTAGGAAATATAGGGCGGCCGTAGTCGGGCAGACGTTGCAGGTAGTAGTGCTTATCCCGAATGTTAGTGTTTTCCGCTTTTCCGGCCGTAAGACTTGTCCGTTCCCCATAGGTGGCTCGTATGGTGGCGACAGGATTCCTCCAGACATTAAGAACGACAACGTATCAGCATTCGGTATTGCCCCTTCAAACAGATGGCTTTACTTACAGCTGATATAAAATCGCTTTTCTTTGCAATCCCAAAGTAATAATCTGAGTGCTGCAGCAAAATTAGCGTGCGAAGTGCTTAAAGCAGCCCGCCCTGAAAAACCCCTGCTCATCAGCAACTCAGCCTCAATCAGGCAACGAAAATAGCTACTACCTGCCTCAAGCTGCTACCTACCTCAACATTCTCACGCAATTCACAACACACACCCTCTATTTTCTCTTCCGTTACATCAAGTCAGCTTAACCAACGCTGCTTACCTCCGTCGCAAAAGTTCACAATGTTCAGCTTTAAGAATAGGAACCAGACGCCCATGCCAGTTAAGACGTCCTACGAGTCGAAAGAGGTGGACATCCCGGAAGATTATCTCAGATCAGAGCCGCCCGACGCGAAGCCAATCACGTTTAGGAAGATAGACTTCGAGAACACCGTTTTGCCCCAGTACAAGGGGGCATACGCCGTGATTCTAGACCACGTGCTCAGCCCTTCGGAGTGCGTCAAGCTAATAGAGCTGGCGGAGGCGAGCGTCCGGGACGAGGACAAGACGGTGCCGGGATCCTCGTGGAATCCCGCACTCGTCAATGTGGGGGCCGGTCACGAGGTGCTCATCCCCGACTATCGCAATAGCGACCGCATCATCTGGGACAACCAGGAGATTGTGGACCGCCTCTGGGCGCGCATCGAGCGGGTCCCCGAAATCAGGGAGACGCTCTCGTCGTTCAAGAACGGAGATCTCCTCGGCACCCGCGCGAAAGAGGGTAAGGACGTGTACCTGGACTTCCACCGCGTCAACAAGCGCATGCGCTTCCTGAAGTACGGCAAGGGACAGTTCTTCAGGCCACACTGCGACGGTGCGTATGGCGAACCGGCCGAGGACGGTACAGTCTTACGCACTCATTTCACCCTGCATCTGTATCTGAACGACTCTCAGCAAGAGGTTGGCAAGGAGGCGGACTTGGCTGGGGGAGCGACGTCTTTCTTGTCCGGTGACGAGAAGAAGAAGATGGATGTGGATCCGAGAGCCGGGAGGGTCCTCATCTTTCAACACGCAAGACTCTATCACTCCGGGGATGACGTCAGGAGAGGTGTTAAGTATACCGTGCGGAGCGATCTCTTGTACAGATTGCGTATCGTGGAGGACTCGACCCAGGCGGGATCGTCAGGATCGACATGAATAGTGGGAGCTTAGCTTGGCCCTGAGATCTCGCCGTTCGAACATAGACCGACGTTTCTCCTTTCGATAGGACATCACTTGGATTTTGTCGGTATACAGATTTAATAAATGCAACGTTTTCCTCGATTAGCCCGTCCAGGATCCCAAGACGCGTGCAGAGTAAAAAGGGACAGAAAGCTTTTATCGGATTATGCTAGTCGGCGACAGCGCTTTCATGCACCGTCATGCCCAGATCTCTCTTATGGACTTAAGAACCTTGCAGTTGGATTTGTGGCCCAGCTCACTCCAGCCGTTCCCCTGACAAGCCTGCACCAGACCGTGAGCCATTGGTAACCGAGACTCGAGATGGAATCCCTAACGCACCTTACTGCAATAGGACGCCGTGCTGCACCCCCTGCATCGCATAAGCGGACCATCGGTCTTGCCACAGGCAGCACACTGCTTCCCAACAGTCTCGCTACTGACTACGCGGCCAAGCTCCAGCACCCGTTCCAGGCTGCCGGGGATAACCTGCTCAGGCGGCCCCACCAAAAATTATTAGTCCAAAGCCTCTTTTCTCATCGAACAGCAGCAGACCGGCCACTCGGCTGCCAGTAGGTTAGATAAATACAGTGATGAGTGCAAACCTACCCGCACCTGCGCGCCCCTGCCCGCCTCGACCCGCACGACGGCCTTCTTCCCCTCCCCCTCCCTATCCGTGCGCCGCGCGCCCGGTACCACCAGCGTGTGGCCCTTCCTGGCGCCCAGGTCTCCCCTGAGGTTCAGGCCCGCGTCCTCGAATGTGACCGCGAAGTCGACGCCCGCGCGGTCGGTCACGATGAGCGTCGGCTTCGTGATGGTCATGTCATCCTTGATCTGAGCGAGCAGGAACCAGGCGCTGCTTCCCGCCTTGGTGGTGGCGGTGGTGCTGGTGCTGGTGCTGGTACTGGCAGTGCTGCCGTCCGTTCCGGCGCTGGAAGCACCCGCAGGGGGCAGCTCGCCGAACGGAGGAAAGGCGGCGGAATCGGAAAAATCCGACATTGGAGGAGCGGCGACGACAGCGCAGCTATAGGGATGGGCCCACTAGGCCTAGAGCTTTCTCTGCGCTGCGACTAAAGGATTTGTCTTGGGGAAGAAAATGCTACAGTGACATCAACCACGTACGATGGATCTATACGGTCTCAGTTGCTCCATCCTGCTAAGCTGGTGAATGAAGTGGAATTCTCCCGTGAGCCGCGCTAGACTAGATCAAGCGATGTCTATGTCGAATCCCGGAGTCCTGGGGTGGATTGTGATTGGCTGTGCTTTGTAACCCGAAAGTGGGGCATCAACAGGAGCTGGAGAGCTCGCGACCCATGGACACTTCGTGCTCAATAGGACCAACTCCTCAACACGTCCGTCGAAGATCCCGTCTTTACCGTGAGGTCGAAATATTAGTCACCCCTTCTCTGTTATCTTCTAAGCATTAGGCCCGCATATTGGGAACCTGTGTTAATTTTGGTGTTGGGCTCTTGCCTCATGTTCACCGAATTACTCTATTAAGACTATCCATCAAGCGGTTTTGCGTTTCCCAAGAAATCATCTCCACAGTATTTGGACATATGGAACGTGGAACCTTTCCACCATGATGGTATGCTGAAGGGGCGCATCTATAGCAAGTTTTCTTTTTATGGAAACATTATACTTTGCGCCATCTTGAATTGGGTTCAGGCACGTAGAACTGATGGCCAGATCTAGAACTAGTAGACAAAATGGTTTCCCTGTGTCGGCATCCTGTTATGGACTCTAGTCTGTGTCTCTTTTCGTTGGTATTGCGTTACTAGCACCCGGGTCGGGTTCAAGAAGAGTGCACATGTGCTTCCAAAGCAGTGTTGTAATACCAGGAGCCACGAATTCAAGGAATCCTTCTGTGGGGCGAGGAAGTGGAGTGGCACAAGTCTTTGGAACATAGTAGAATTCGAAAAATCGATCGATTTCGGGCTTTCCCAGAGGAACGGCCTGAAAGAAACCGCCGCAACGTGGTCTGTACACACTGCCACGGGTTCTGGTAACGTAGTCTCTCCACTTTTCCCCGTCCAACCACGCTAGTTACAGCGGCCCGCGATTTCACACTAGTAACACCCAGCCAAAAGGGGCCGGGACGGAGATCGACCGATAGATCCCATTACGTGGCCTATGATTCATTGCAGCCGCCATAGCGGAGCATGTTGTGGAGAAAGCGCCCACCCCGTCGTTGCTACGCATGGCGCCGTCCCGGATAGCCGGTGGAAAGTCCACAGCGACACATCATCACAATACGAGGTCCGAGGTATGACGTCGGATGGACAAAAATCGTCACCTAGATTGTCCCGTCGCTACCGAGAACAATGGAGGAGAGGTTGGTGAAGTCGAACATAAAAGGGGGTAGGGATTCTGACATCTTATCGACTAGATTCATACGAGTCACGCCAGGTCTTCATATAGTCGGGCTAGGACACTTCTCTTCCCGCTCACTCAATCGCTCGGACCGAGTTTCCAGATCTCAAAACTCTCGTTATTCTTACCATCGCTTTGAATAATTTGGCATGGGGAGCAAGCTCTCACTCACTTTGGCGGCTGCCACGGGAGTCAGTTCCCTCGCGCTGCGTGACGCCGGCTGCAAGTTCACCGTCAACACCCACGGTGCTGTCGAGTTCCCGATCGGCCAGCACGAGAGCGGCCAGACCCGCGCCGGTCCCCACATGACCCCTTCCGAGTTCACGATCAACGACGGATCCGTGACGGACACCAAGAGCCGGGGCTGCTGGTGGACGCCACCTTCCATGGTTCTGCAGTGCGACGAGAACCAGACCCCTGAGACCGGGTTCGAGATCGGCCGCGACGGGTCGGTGTCCTTCAAAGGTCAGAAGACTTTCTACGAGTGCGACGCTGGCGAGAAGGACGAGGTCAACATCTACCTGACGCTCGACGAGAACGCCCAGAATTGCCATGAGATCACCTTGTCTGCTGATGGGTGCCGCCCCGGCGACTGCGGGGCCAGTTCCTCGAGCAGCGCCCCCACTACAAGCGCTCCCCCTGCCACCAGCTACCCCGTTAGCAGCCCCCCGGCTACCAGTGCTGAGACTCCCAAGCTATCGGTATCGACCGTCGTTACCACTGTCACCGAGACCGTGAGCAACTGCAAGTCCGAGGGCCACACGGAGACTGTCTCCGGTCCTGCCGAAACCGAGACCATTCCCGGCCCTACTGTAACTGAGACTGTCCAGGGCCCTACCCAGACCAAGACCGTCGAGGGACCCACCGAGACCATGACAACCCCGGTGCCCCCTAAGACCACAACTGCTCAAACCACTAGCACCTACAAGCCCTCGCCGCCGCCGGCGACCCCTCCCAAGCCCTCTGCCCCGGAAACCTCCCCCGCCCCCACCACTCCCGGCCACTCTGCTCCCTTCCCCGCGCCTAGCGAAGTCGACATCCCCGAATCGTGCCCCGGCGACGTGAAGAACGCCGGCGAGTTCAACCTGCCGACCTTGATCATCCCTATCGACAGCTCGAAGCCGGACGTCGCCGAGGGCACATCATACTTCGGCGAGGTGAGCAATACCAAGTCCAGCGTCTTCGACTTCAACATCCCTCCCTCAGCAGACGGCAAGACCTGCAAGCTTGTGTTCCTGTTCCCCGACCAGGAGGACCTCGAGACGTCGTCCTTCACCTTCTCTGGCGCCGGCGAACTCGACTTCGCGCGCCTCAGCAAACCCGTCGACCAGGAGACCTCCTACTCGAATGTGCCCGATGTCGCCGAGGACCTCGGCCAGTTCACCGTCAAGCCCGGCAACGCCTACAACATCGCTTCCTTCGACCGCCCTGCCGGTGAGCGGGTCAGTATCGAGATGGCCAACGCCGCCGACGGGGACACCAGCCTGCGCTTCTTCCAGGACTACAACCCCTGCCCCATCGGTCTGTTCATGACGACCTCCTAATTCCTACCGTCACCGGTATGTAGATATGGGTCCTCATTTTCCACTAGTAGCCCTTGCAATAACCCTGCACCTAAGGCTCTGTACTGTCCCCGCGAGGGACCTAAAACTCTAATGTAGTTGCAAGGGCAGTTACAGGTGTCCCGGTATATAGTTATAGGTATTGTCATCCAAGACGGAATCTCGGAGACAAGTAGCAAATAGCATAATAAAGTAAAATATGGAAAATGCTAAGGCACAGATTCCAAGTAACTAATGTCTACGTACCTTTTGTGTATATATATATATAAAGGTCCACTAATGCAGTACGATGGTTCCTAGGCCGAGACTTAGTCCCTCCGTCATCGCCTACATAAGAGGAAGCGAGCGCAGGCAAGTGTTGATGACTTGGACATCTGCGTTGTTGGACGCAACCTTCTCACTAGTGAATTAACAGTGCTACATTCATCTCGATAGCTGTCCTGATCAATCCAGATGCTAACAATTTAAATCTTTAAAAAAAAAATCAGATATAAAGGATACTGATTATGCCGTTATATTAGGTCCACTACTTATGCTATAACACCGCCTACTGCTCTTGTGTGGCTTAATAACGGAATATACATACTCCGGTTAGCAAGGTGGACCTTTGCTTATTTGGTGGCCTGTAGCACACCTTGTTAGCTCACAATTAGTGTAGGAAGTGATGCGACCTTGTTAAAGCCGGCCGGCCTTCCGAGCGCCTACGCAGTACTACTCCGGGGAGGGTGTGGGGAAGCAAAATGAGCTGCAGTTGTTGAAGCTATGAATAGAAATCGATTTATATTTAGTACCAGATCGCTACGCGCCGGCCTTGAAACTCTTTACGTCTCAAATGTCTATGCAGGTTGGCTGTCTGAGACGAAAGTCATATGCCAACATTTCCCCCCCAGAAAGTACTTCATCTGAAAACTACTAACAGCTGTTGCACCATCCTGCTCAAATCCTGTAATTAGTGATGTTGAATTAACATATATGGCCGTAGCAATGGGGGAGCTATGCGTTTGCAAGGGCCTATCAGCACCGGAAGCAGTAGAAAAGTTGTAAGGCTGCTGCTGTTGTTTAGTTTTTTAAGAAAGAAAGCCCTAATTCGTATCCCGGGGCTCGATTCCACGCTGCAAGTTTATGGCTATATCTCTGTCTACATATACGTTATTCGCGACTTCTGCTTCCATAGGCGATCATGACCATCCATCAAATGTCACGAGCCCAAGCGCGCGACCTCGTAAGCCAAATCGTGAAGGAAAATGGATTTGTTCGGCAGAGCAGCCTCGACACGATGTCGCAAGAGGTGCGGCGCGAGGTCGAGGAAGCTCTACTTATCAAGGATAAGAAAATCGGCGCATCGGTGCTGACGTAGGATTCCCTCAAAATATAATGCGCTTGAAAGTGACCTCAGTCCACTGCTGACGCCATCCAGACTAGCAAAGAACCTCTACACAAGCAACGCCCGATTCGTATTCGAGCTCCTTCAGAACGCCGACGACAACCAATATCACACAGCAAAGGAGGACGGAGACGCGCCTTTCGTGTGCTTCAAGGTTTACCCCGATAAGATTGTTGTCGACTGCAATGAAGATGGCTTCACCGAACGCAACCTTAGAGCAATATGCGATGTTGGGAATAGCTCCAAGACAGGATCGCAAGGATATATTGGGGAGAAAGGAATCGGATTCAAGTCTGTTTTCATGGCGGCCTGGAAGGTCCACATTCAGTCTGGTCCTTTCTCGTTTAGCTTCACGCATCGGCAAGGGGACTCCGGAATGGGCATGGTGAAGCCAACTTGGGAGGAGACGAGTGAGGAGCTGCCGCGTCCGCTCACTAGGATGACATTGTTCCTCCAAGAGTGCGAGAGTGCCACTGAGTCCAAGCGCAAGCGAGAGAGAATCCTGAAGGAGTTTCGCGATCTTCAAGCCCAACTTCTCCTTTTTCTACGAAATCTAAGGCGCATCAGCGTCTACGTCTACGACGAACAAGACTGCCAGATATGGTCGAGAATACTCACAATGCGGGACACGAAGGAAGCGAACCGAGTGCTTCTTGACACGGACTCCAGTGGTGACCCAACGGTTGTCTCGGAGAACCGAGCTTATCACATCACGAAGTACACAGCCACGAACCTTGCAAAGAATGAGAACAGATCATTGTCGGCTGCTGAGCAGGCGAGCAAGTCATATACGGAGTCCGAGATCATCCTAGCCTTCCCGTTGACAGCGAATTCTGAGCCCATCATCGAGCCACAGAAAGTCTTTGCCTTCTTACCAATGAGACAGATGGGTTTCAACGTAGGTTATGTATTGAAGCTCAAGTAAATAGACAAGACTAATAGTGCCATATAGTTCATCATCCAGGCGGACTTCGTTACACAGGCGAACCGGGAGGATGTAGTGACGGATTCGCCCAGGAATCGGGGGTTAGTCGAGAGTATCGCCCAGGCCTTTATCAGGGCGGTATTGCAGTTTTGCAACCATGAACGACTCCAGTATACCTGGATGAGATACCTGCCACTAGAAAAGACGCACCATTGGGAACCATTTTGGAAAGATCTCGTGACGCGAATCAATGAGCTTCTCGGATATGAGCAGGTCCTGCGAACCCGTGGGAGAGCCGTTTTGCGTCGTATAAGAGATGTGAGGTCTCCCCTCCCCTGCTTTTTGGATAAAGACGGGAATCCCCTTCTCGAGGATCTCAACCCCGAACTTTATATATCAGACTCATATACGGGAAGTGATATCGAGATTCTTCGAGAGGTTGGGCTTAGTCCACCGTACGTCGACGACGCAATAGCTTTGGCGAAACAAGACCTTGCCAGCTCCTCTTCACGGATGAAGAACCCAGGCACGGACATTGATTGGCATCACCGTACTGCCTGGATACTCAATGTCCCTTTCCGCAGCGATTTCACAATAAAGAGGTTAGTGCGGGAACTCGATCTGATTCCGCTGATGGATGGATCATGGGCCAGAGCAGTCGACGGGGAGATATTTTTTCCCCATGCTGGCGGTGTTCCTATCCCAAGAGATTTGGGACTGAGGCTTGTCCAGCCGGATGCAGCGGAGGATACAGAGCGAAGAGCGCTGTTTGGCCATCTCGAGGTCCGATCACCTGAAGTCCGGGACGTCCGCACGTTGATTCTCAGACGATATGGGCCCGCCTGTAGTTACATACCTTTCGCCGAGTCGATGGAACATCTGAGGTTCTTGTACCTCACGCACGGAGCTGGGGATAATTTAGGTTTCCGCCACTACGGGCCCCAGGTCCACGACAGTTCGAACGAGATGCGAATGCCAACCCTCTCGACCGTCTACGTGCGCGGTGACGAACCCTACGGAGCGGAAAGGCTGTTGGGTCATAATGGAGCCCAGCAGCTCGGCGTCTTCTTCCTCAATACGAATTACTTCAATGACCCTCCAAAGCAATCCTCCAGTACGAATCTGACGTGGCTCGATTGGATGCACGAGTACGTAGGGGTTAGGAGGCATGTACGGCTGATTGACAGCCACACAAACCGCCTCTCAGGGGAATGCAAATATATCGCAGAGCACTGCCCCGAGATGTTCCTCGGCTACCTGAGAGAAGCATGGCAGGAAGAGGAAAACCTTGTCATGTCGAATGAGAGCGCCCTACAAGCCCTCCAACAGACCAAAGCCCTCTGCCTAAGCGGAGAAAAAGTACCTCTGTCTAATGCCTACTTACCGTGGCCAAAGCTCAGAGAGGCTTGCAGCAGATACATCCGAGCAGAAGATTTCCCGTTCCTTCAGCTGCCGGAACCCATCAGTGAAATCAGTATTCTCTTGGACTGGGCGTTCCTAACTAACAGGCTCGGAGCCGGATCTAAGGATGATCTTGAATTCCGATTACGACTTCTCGGCTGCATCCAGGGATCGGCCAACGATCCTGCGACCGGGGATGTACCGCTTAGGATAGCTGATTTGTACCAATACATCAAAAATGCCTGTATGGAATCGCAACAGCCAAAAGCCCTACGGGATAGAACCCGGTAAGCTCACCATAATGCCACAAGCCTGTGGCTATGATTACGCACTAACACCTAGAAAAGCCAATTTTTTGAGGAGGAAGCAGGCATTTGGATTTCGTATCTGCATGGCGAATATAGGGGTCAGACGGAGTGGGTGTCCCCGAGCGAGTGCCTGTGGGATGCTCCGGACAACATGATCAGCATGAAACCGCTCAAACCTCTCTATCAAGCCGCTTTTGCGGGCACAAGGTTCGACTTGGACGAGCTCGAAGGCTTCTTTCACAAGGTCCTCCAAGTACAGGACTTGACTTACGCGCATATCATCGATGAGATCATGACCCTCAAACGAAGGCACAAACATGCGGTTGATCTCCAAACTCTTCGCCAGCTTTACGAGAAGTTGCACGAGTTTGTTGAGAGAAATGAGGTGGATAGGAACCAGATAAGGGAAGTTTCTAATAATGTATGTTTGCGGGCTTCAAGGTCCATACAGCTAACACCCTTCAAGGGCTTCATTTGAAGAACATGAGCTCATCTGCATCGGTCGACACGGATCCGTCAGCTGGCACTGTCCGACCAGGTGCGTCTGGTCAAATATAACCAGCATCGAAGGGAAGATCGCCGTAAATTCGCAGTACGGAGACCTCCAGGAGTTCTTCGTGGGTGTTCTCGGCGTCCAACCCGTAGACCTGATGATGGTCTACGATTCGCTTGTGGATCTGAGCACTAAGAACCCGCCTGTGGAGAGAGTCAAAGACCTTCTTCAAGCATTCAACTCTCTCCTAGCTTCTAATATGAATCCGCCTAAGCCTGAGCGTTTGCTTAAACGCCGTGTATTCCCTGTGCGATATCCAAACGGGGATGCAAGCCTGTGTTCGGCAGAGACGGAATTTGTTATCGCCGATCGCCAGGAGCCCTTCAGTATATTAAGCGATCAGGTCAAACGTCTCGACTTTACGCTGATGGAAGTCTGTCGCCTAAGACCTCTTATTTCCTGGGCCCGATTGGAGCCGAGGTATCTGTCGCAGTGTGTTGTGGAATCCTCTCGCGTTGAGGAGGGAGTGGAGACAGTCATCAAGGATAGACACTACGACATGAAGATGAGGGCTCACGGACTGCTTCGGTATGTTGCATATCTAGCCACCCGCCGCCTAGAGATACAGCCTAACACGATAAAGAGTTGCGGCCAAGTACAGCAGCCCCAGATACGATGCTGACGCTCAGGGCTTGTATAATCTCCTTCGTGAAACCGTCACCGTGGAGACCGACGGCATCTCCTCGAGACTCACACTCAAGCAAGATGACAAGACTTACGAGCACGAAATAAGTAAATGCGAGCTGCATATTGAGGACAATCTTGATCAACTTAAGGTGTACGTCCCGCGAAACGAAGTCGACCGGCAATCCTGCTTCTTAGTGACGCTGCCCCGTCACCTGGTGTGCTGGTTGATGAAACGACCTGGTGCCTCAGCCCCTTATACGGTTGACGAATCTGCTGTCAATGATGTCAACAACGTCCTGAATTGCGCTATCTCCGCAATACCTTCCGTTTTGACAAAGAAAGGCGTCCCCGAGATCCATATCCCCGAGGTTGATATCCCAGATCTGAGTGAAGAATACAGACCGACGGCAGTTCTGCCCGTAACGCCAACGCGGCAGAGTCGTTCATCACACCTTCTGCAGCGGGGAGCATCACCCGGGTCCGACGTATCTGCACCGGGGACCGTCTCGTCGTCCGGCAGAACTCCGGATTACCCCACGCCCTTGACCGATCCTGAGATCTACTCAGAGGATGAACCTAACCCAACTACGCCAGTATACCCCAGGCCGCCGCCTATGGCAAGCCGTGTTGAAGTCGAATCGCAATACCGGAAGCTCCTGGAGAAGATAGTCGGGATCGCAAGGCGCGCAGTCTTCCCAGATCAGGAAGTATCAGGCTTGACTTCCTCACTCGGAAATCTTTCCATCGGGAACGACGAATTTGGCGGAGTTTGTGTGGTACCTTACCTCGGCGAATGGGAGCGTCGCGTGAAGGTCGGCGCGGCCGGCGAGCTTTTCGTAAGCAGCACAAGGCCCAAACTTCACGTACTTTAAGCGCTAAGTATTAATTATCCTTACAGGTCTTTGAGCTTCTTTCCAGTCTACAGCCGAATCTGCCTGGATTCTGCCGCGGAAATTGGCAAAGCTTGATTCGACAATATGTTAATGTACACCCAGAGTACAGAGATCTACCAAGGTTCCAAGGGGAGGAGACGTCGGACATTGTCTACCACGACGCATCCGGGGCACTTACCACCCTGCTCATACAAAAAGGGTATCTAGCAGGCAATCGGTGGACGGGGAAGACACCAAAATATTACATCGAAGTCAAGAGCACTACAGACCTTTGCGCTACTCCATTCTTTGTCAGCGGTAAACAATATGCTCTGGTTCGTATTATCCCAACCCACCACGTCTGATCGATTGCTGACGTTATATGCAGATGCAAAGGGCCACCAATGGCCCGTCGGATACGGGCAGTCAAGATGAGATTTACACTATCTTCCGGGTCTTCAACCTAGGGAAGGATTCCATGGGCGTCAGGGTGCACGTCGATGCCGAGGAGCAAAGGAGGATGGGGATCCTAACCTTTACGACGGACCATTATACTGTCGTTCCAGGACCACGATATCGCAGCTTGTAACGTTACGTACTAAATACTTAGAGGAAACTGTAATCACCATGGAACCCACGAACTGCATGAATGACGAGATTACATGGCCTTTCGATATGCTCCCTATTATCAGTGTGGAATATGCCGATAAGCTCCTCTTGGCATAGATTGGGAACCAAGAACAGATTCTCGCCCGGGATTTCTTGGGTTTTTCTACCCTATTTCTTCGCATATGCGGCCCGACTCTTGACGTGCACGCGTCTCTAGAGGCTGCATAGTAGGAAGTAAGGCCGGAACCGAGATCGTTGCGGAGCTCAACTCGTTGGGCACACAGCAGAAAAGGTTTAAACGTGCAGTGCGGTTTGTACGAAACACTTCCCAAGCTCAGGAGCAATCCACTTGGTCTGTTCAGTTCATTCTAAGTTTTTCAGCGGAACAGTGGGGCCAATTGATATACCTCCTGCTCCTTTATCAGCCGGACGGGTTTCATCATCCCCAGCGCCTAGAACCGGTCCGGGGTAATCCGAATGGGTGAATGGAAACAACCATTCACATAATGACATGAAAGGCTGGACGACCCGGGAGGTCCAAATAGGGTAGTGTTGCAGCTTCAGGCTCCTGGTCCAGGGCTTCCATCAGCTAGGCCTCCTAGAGCCCATTTCTACTGTGTCTGCGGCATCAATAGCTAGTGAATAGCATCATCGGCTTCTCCTATTGCAGTCGCTGCATCAGTCAGAGCAGCTCATCGAACCAGCTTACTTTATACTACACTATGCAAAGAGGCCTTATTAACTACATCCTTATAGAAGCATGTGCCAATAAGCGCTATACAAGTTCGATACGTTGTAGATCGTGGCGCTTGGAAAGCCTGTTTTCAACTGCGATGTTTGGGGTCATTCTTAGTCAGCTCCTCTGACCTAACTGAAGTTTCTGATAATTAATTGTGTCAACTCCTGAGAACAGGCCGTCCTCTGCATCAAAAAGTGCGAAATCACATATCGAGCTCCCTGTGAGGCCTGAGGTGGAAGGTATCAAGCACCGTATCTTGGCTATCGATCCCTATCTCCAACTCGGATTATAAGCACGGATTTCGAATTGTGCGTAAGATCGTGCGTAGGATCGTGCGTAAGATCGTGCAGGCGTTGGGGACCCACGTGCAAGGGGTGCCAATTTGGCTACTCAACATTTCTTTCGGATATCAAACACCCAAAGCATATCGGCTCTCCAAATGGCTTGATCATATGTGGAACAGCGTTCCCCTCCGCTCAGCTCTTACACAACCCTGAACGTCCCAACCCAATCTAGGACCCCTCTCCCTCCGCCGCTGCGAGCCTCACGAGATCCCCATCCATCAGCGGCTCCCGCTCAAAGCCGTCGACGACCTGGTCGAGCATGACGCGCGCGAGGTCCGCAACGCCGATAGTCCGCGCGCCGCTGATCCAGTAGACGAGTGACCCCAGCGCGGCCCGCAATGCGTCGCTGCGCGCGAAGATCAGCCCCGGCTTCGCGGCGCAGGCCTCGACGCCGTCGTGTGCAGCGGCGTACGCAAGAACCTGGTTTTCTGTCTCGCCCTGCACGGTTGGGTGGAGGTTGGGTTAGTGGAAGGCACCCGTACTTGTACACGTGCACTGCACAGGTTTAATTTGGTAAGGGGAGGCCAAGGTGAGATGAAGACAAATAATGTCGGTAGCGGATGACGACGATTATGGTGGGAAGGTAATGGACGGACGGCGGACTTACCCGCATCAGCGCGTACTGCGGCATGAACCGTGGCGTCTTGGTCTGGTCGCGCTCGGCCGCGGACCCGCTCATGTAGAGGAAGCGAAACGGCCTCGCGGGCCCCGCTTCGCACATGGCAGCCAGGCCAGCAAGCGTGCTGGTCTGGCAGACGCGCTTCACGACCTCCCAGTCGTGGGCGTGAGATTTTGCCGGCGTGATGGCGACGGTCCTGCATTTCGTACATAGCATACCCGAATCAGCCCCCTGTCGGCATTTTGTGACCAGGTAGGTGCGTGAAAGCACAGGAGGAATATGTACCAAAACACAAATTTTGAGAAGGTGCCGGATATTTAAAAAGAGATAAAGGGCTAAGTTGAATTTACCAAATACAAGCATGCGCCCCCGCGAACTCCCTCCTCACGTCCTCGGAGTACTCGGCGTAGTCCGCGATCTCGACGGCGCGGAGTTTCGAGGCGTCGGCCCCAGGCTGCAGGGTCTCTGGAGCGGGGGCGGGGACGGGACCGCGGGCCAACGCGACTACGGAGGTGATCTCCGGGCGCGCGAGGCTCTGACGCACGACCTCCCTGCCGACGAAGCCGGTGGCGCCCGTGACGATGAGCTTCATGGCGGTTTCTTCTGTGATTGTTGCTCTGCGTCACGTTTACATTAGTGAGACAGTTCTGAGGGTGGGAACCGATGATATGGGGAAGAGATATCCAACTTGATAGTGAGGGACTTGCAGTTCTAACTTATTTATACGTACCGTCCGGGTGCGAGAGAAGCAAGGGTCTAAGAGAATGTAGGGCCAAGAACGGGGGCGGTGCACAGTGGTTTGGGTGCTTGGCGTCTGAGATCGACTAATGCGTCGGCTCAGGTCTCGCTTCCGAGGGAGATACACGGAGATAAGCGGAGTTTAAGTTGACCCGAGTCCAGTTGCTTGCTAGAATTCCCTCTTATACCTCACCTCGCGATACTGAATTCCGGGCATAAGATCAATTGTAGCTTTGGACATCTATCGCCAGGATTGGATCTCTCGTGGCTATTGACGACGGCTAGTACGCCTAAAATCCGACATCATCCATCGTCAATTCTTACACCATTTGTCCCCCCACCACCCCATTGGTAAGACCCTAAAGTCAAGCGCTCAGAAAAGGTGCCCTGGCCATATCCATTCCATTATTTTGAAATGTACAAATTAGACCATATACGCAGCATGTCGTTCCGTTAATCCTCGGGCCATACATGTTCTCAAAATCGAGTTGAGGAACTGGAGATCTAAACCACCACATCCTCGGGGCGGCCTCCCTCGCCGTTCCCGTGGGATAAGGAAAAACTCAATCGGAACGTAAAGTCCCGGTATGATCCAATTGGAAAAGCCGACAGTAAAGTGTGATTAAATCAACGGGTTGGAATGTCCGTTCAACACCCTAAATTCATCCAACTCATCGTGCCAAGCTACACCCAACAAGTAGGGCCGTCACGATACCAGCGCCTACCCGATCCGCCATTGTTATCGGGGCAAAGTACGGGGAGAGTTGATCGCTATCCCGCCCCGCATCGAGGTTGCCAACACTCGTACCGCCGGTGCTGTTGGTCACGGGGCTCGTCGACGTCGCGCGGAGCATAGAGATGGCACCCAACACACTCATAGTCTGGCCGGCCCCGCGGTGCCGTCCTAGGCGCCGGATGCCCACATGGACCCACAAGTTCTGCCGTTCGGCCCACCCGTGCATTGGTTCACCGCTGCATGGGCCGACTTCCTCAGGACCGGCAAGATCATGTCCGCGGTGAAAGGCGCCACCTGTGTCGTCTGCGTCATCCAACAGTGATCGTAGCCCAGGAAGCTCAACATGTCCGTGTTGCAGCTCTGGTGCGGTTCGCAGACTACCTCGGTCGCGACTTCGCTCGCAAAAAAACGTGCGGAGAGTACCTTCCAAGAGCCCACTGACCCGCTCTTGCCACTGCAACACATAGGGTCAGTAGGTTTTCTTTTTGAAAAACTTGATCGCATAGTGAGGAGTTCTAAGACACCTGTTAGGCGCCATTAAACCACGAAGGCTCCTTGAGCGCACTACTGCTAGGGAGAAGGAAACATCTCCCGGGTTTGCTTACAACCTGACTACCGTTCGTACAATTATAGACATGCGCGGCACCTAACAGAAACACGGCGTTGTTGTAGGAGAACTAAGCTCTGTGGATGTCTGTACAATTACGTTGAACGTGTCCACCATCATAAAATGTCGTAGTTGTCGTCCATTGAACCAACGCCGCGCACCCAATCCCATGTCCTCTCGGCCCAGTCAGTATATGTTTGGTTGTCAAGGTAGCGAGCTAACGCAGGCCTCAAGATTGAAAAAGCAACCGTTCGCGAGGCTGTTCTTGTAGTCGTAGGCAAGTGTCTTTGCTGGAAACTTGATAGCATCTGAACGAGTAATCAATTCGGACTCGGTATCTCTGCAAATCCAAAAGTGACGGATATCGGGATATATCATATTATCGGTGCAGATGCTAAAGGGGCTCTGTTGGGCATATACAGCACTTAACAGTGTTACTACGAAGAATGAAAGGGAATTGTATTTATACAATCACTTGCGTGACTGGGAATATGACCCATCACTCAGGGCGATTGAGAAGGTATTTACATGAGATTATGAAATGATAGAATGTTGATGATATGTACGCGTAAGATGATGGGTGATAGGTAAGAGACAGTAGAGATATGGTGGAATGATTGATAGTCCAGTACTTCAACTTTGCGGGCGAGGTTGCTCGATATTGCTATGTGCAGTGACCATAATGGCCACACCTGGGGGTGTAAGGTGTACCTCATATATTAGTACTATATACACATGCACATGTAGATACGTATACCTTACACCATACTTACCTAGGCAGTCGTTTGGGTCAGTATCTCCCCACATTGAGGATGAACCACAGTCTTCTAACTGTCTGAAACCTGGAACAAGACGCTCTAGTCATACCATTGGCGAAGACGCCGCGTATCGTGTGCTTTCTACGGCACCATCCGCCCGGGGCTGGTGTGCAGCATCAGAAGCGTCAACAATGATGCTAATTGCTACTACACGACCTGATATCCTGTCCTGCCCGTGCCACAAGCTTCAATTAGACCCTGGGGGTTTTGCACGCGTGGGTAGTACATATATAACTGTATATGGGCAACGAATAGTTCAGATAAGCTTAGGCATCTCGATTGCGTGTTTAGCAATGAAACTCTGGCCCACTTAAATAGCCTGTGGGTTCCGTCCTGGGTGACAGCTTGGCATGGGGAAAACCCGACCAGAACTAGGCGCACAGACCATACAATGTCCGTCACTGCGGTACCCGAAAACTTTGGGCTGGTGAGAGGATTGCAATCAGTTCGGTAGGTAAGGGCATAACGCTACCCGGGATTCAGAACAGGTACTGCTGTAAATGTAATACGTGGGTATGAAAGTGATTATGTACGGAAACCCCAGACAAAGCTTTGCAAAGTGTTATGTGCAAGAAATAAGCCCATGTCAGGAATTGTCAAATCCCGGTCCAGCCAAACACGGAGGCCCCTTCTTCTGCCTCAGCGCTCAAACTGTTTAGCTGCATATATTCTCTTAAATCCACCTATCTTGATCCCCGCCAAGTATTGGGTCATCTATGAACAGAGAGTCGTTCACATGGACAAAATCAGATACGGTATTACGGTTGGCTATAAAATAAAAAATTTCGGCAACTGGATTAGTCTATGCCATGCACAGCATCTAGTTGTAGTCTTCAATCAGAACCCACTGGAATTCATGCCCAACCCAGCTGATTGTGTTGAATGTCTTAGCCAGCTAAGCCCAAACATCTTCCGCATTAGGCGCTAAATATGTCAACGTGAGGTCCTCCCGGTCTTCGACGTCCAATTTAGTTCGTACGTGCCAACAAAGTTCGACGTAGCATTATCCGCCACCATTCTTCTAGGCTCTGTGAGAAGGCCATACAACAAGCGGTATTTGCATTCTGGTTAGGAGACGGTGAATAAATGGACTTTATACGGCCAATCATGTGTCTTGAACTCTAGCTTTTAGGGAGTACATAGCTAGTTTAGGTTAGTGTCGTTGCTGCTACCGGTTACTCTATGGCCTTCTCGCAGTCGGGGACATAACCCGACAAGCAGAGGAGAAAGCGGGCCAGCATACAGATTATACATAATGCTACCTAGCCTGATAGGATGAAACAGCCTTGGCTTAATGCCTCATCAAGCTAGTTCTATTGACTCGATCTCAGCTGAAATCTCATATAAGTAGCCGTGCTTGTGATCTGTTTTCTGTATCATTGAGCATGGTATCCCACACTCATTAAACTCGTGTGACAGTTAGGCTGATCGCTAGAAAAGAGTGCATAGAGTGTGTGAAGTGTAAATTGACTTGGTTAATCTGGGCTCTAGAGAGCGGTGGCTAGAAAGCTCTATATATAGCGTGGGAGCCCCGGAACAACGTTTCTACGGGGTGCCTACAGGCTAGCAGGTCCTGATGACTAAGCAAATTACCCCTATTCTGCGACAACTCGACTACATAGATCTCAAGATGCCTTCCTCAGACTGCCCACTATGTTACAACCTCAACCACGCCCGTATCGGCAAGCTGTTTAAAAACACTTGCTCAATTGGACAGGCACCACGCCACTGGATGGAAGCACATGAGTTGCGCGCTTCTGCCCGCGGGGTCGGCGGAACCAGCCATTTTAATTCTGGCACCTACCGTGCTTTCAAAGGACCATGTAACACCTGTAGTCTGCTCAAGGACGCGGTGGAAACATTCCTCTGTGAAAGCTGCCTGGCTGCTAAAATATGTCCTTCCAGGAAGGATTGCGATGCGCTGAAGTACTCTGTTGCTGTTGTGAATTCAGAAGATGATACTAATGGCCAGAGCAATTCTGACGAGGAAGAAGAGTTTCCGAATATAGAAGACCTCTCAGATGAAAGTGACACCGACTCTTGGTCGACTTCTTCTTTCTCTGAAGATTTGAATGAGGATAGGAATAACCCCGTTCGTGAGAAATCGGGCACTTCAATCGAGGCCAACACTGAATTACATGGTCGTGGTCCAGAGAGGTTGAAGCTAGTTTTAAGATGCAATCTCGATCCGATAGGCGATGAACACGAGGATGCAGAAGAGCTTGAGCTGGAGGTATTCACCGTAGTCGGCGGTAGGCGTGTTATACCATTATTTTACTCTTGCTCACTCTGACGGGTCATTAGAAATTGTTCCGCCTGCTTTTGCCCTGATTGGAAGTGCCGGAGAAGTACCGACAGATCCCTCGCCGTAGGAATGTGCTGCTATCATAACGACTTGGTCTAAGGAGTGCAGCGAACACCATAGTATCTGCAAGACCGCCACTAGCGCTAACACCCCTAAGCGACTCCCCAGACGAGTTTTGGACCTGGCGGATGATAGGATTGTTCTCGTTGAGACCGGGCATAGAGAAGACCTCTATGTAGCTCTTAGTCACTGCTGGGGTAGGGAGCAAATACTTGTAACGACAAGGAAGACATTGTCCGATAGGATGAAGGGCATTGCTTTGGACGACATGCCTCTAACCTTCCGAGACGCTGTCAAACTTACACGGGCCCTCAATCTTCGTTACCTCTGGATCGACTCGCTTTGCATTATCCAGCAGGACGCCCAGGATTGGGAAGAACAGTCCGCTGTCATGGCCGACATATACGCGAACTGCTATCTAAACATCGCGACTACAAGGTCATCAAGCGGTGCCGAAGGTTTCCTCCGCCCTCGATGGACATCGCGCAACTCCTGGGATTGGGCCGACCGTTTCGCGAGGGAGGTGTCCCCAAGTACGGGGGAGCCCATATGCAAGATCAGGAAGTGCGATGTCAAGTCCTTTACCCTCTCCAATCCGGATGACCCGCATCGTTACGGTAATTCAATGAAAGTGCGTCTTGCACTAAATTCGTCTCACGAAGCCATGCAGACATTCCGCTGGATCGGCCAGCACCGGAATACAGCACCGCTGATTCTGCGAGGATGGGTGTATCAGGAAAGGAACCTTTCCCCCCGGTCTGTCCACTTCCACGCTAATGAGATGATGTGGGACTGCGCAAATCGGCAGCGCTGCGAGTGCTCCGCACTGGACACCAAGAATGTCGGCGGGGACGGCTGGAGCGCCTCCAAGGGCCGTATCTCAACTCTCTCGACTCTTGACGAGGGGCAGTTGCATGGGCTTTGGAGGACTATAGTGGAAGACTACTGTCTGCTGGATCTAACATACGAATCCGATCGGCTGCCAGCTCTGGGTGGACTAGCTACTAGGTTCTCCGAGCACATGCCGGTTGGGAATGAATATCTGGCCGGCATGTGGAAGAGCAGTCTCGGCCGGGATCTCCTCTGGAAGATCAACTCTGAGCCGAACCAAAATTGGAGAAAGCAGCTAAAAGAGAAATCTCCCCCTTCATGGTCCTGGGCATCACTGGTCCACGGTGAAAAGGGGCCGGGTCTCAGGTGGGAGAAGGAGACGAAGCCGAAACTCGCGAAAGGAGCAGAGACTTTTACATACGTGCAAGACCAGAGGTTTTCCATCATTGAGGCGTCATGCTCTCTTGACAGCACGTCGAAGTTCGGCAGAGTCTCAGGTGGGAAGATTGTAGCGAAGGGGGCGATGTGCGCCGTCTCCGTATCGAGTCAGGTATCAGCTGGCCGCGCGCCACTGAAATGGGCATCGAAGATACCCGTCAGAGCCAAGAGCGCGTTCAATTCGCTACACCTGAACTACGATGATGAAAGAGATGCCGACGAGATCACGAGCGCAGACAGTCCGACTAGTGGTTTTGTTTTCTGCCTCTTCGTCGGGACATTCTTCTCCCATTTCGACGATAATCCCGACAACACGCATCCGGAGCACCGAGGCTTGATTCTCAGGCCGTCAGCCACTGTACTGGGCGCCGCCGAACGTATTGGCTCGTGGTCGCAGTACATCGAGCACTGGGTGGAGAGTAAGAGTGTATTTACAAAGCACGCGGCGACCGTCGTAGTAACTATCGTATGACTATTATGAGACCCTGACATCACACACTGAAGCATATACGACTGAAGGAAGAAGATTTATCAGGTTGACCTCTAGAAGGTCCTAACTAAAAAATGAGGGTAGCGAACCCTCCTTAAATACATACAAAAACAGTCACAGTTGAAAGGGTATTGTACCCGTGATACCTAAATCAACCCCCTGTAGGTTGTTGATCAGCTGAATCTAAGGGTCAATTGTTCTACCGATTTTTGCTGGATCTAACATACCCTCCCAGCTGTTAAAAACTAACAGCTAAAGTTCTTACGATATTAATTAATTATTTAAAAAGGAAATATAATGGTAATTAATAACAGAAATACGCAAAAGGAAAAAGGGGATCTGGGCAGCTTAAGTAACTTTCTAAGGAAGTTATTCGGGATACCTTAACTTTTAATCGGATTCGAACTTATATCTTTAGGTATTAAAACTTAACGTTATACCATTAAATTACAAAAGCTTTATTAGAAAGTTTCCTTATTAACTTTACCTTTAAGGTCGTCTAAGGATAAAAATAAAAAATATAATGGAACTGAATATTTAAAAGGAAAACGGGGGTAACAGCTTTTAATTACTAGGTAATAACAGGGATAAAACAACACCTTCCTAAGTTTTTTTAAATCTTAAAGTAACGTTTTAAAAGTTTAACAGCCGAACGAATTCTTAATGCTGTTATAAATTAAGTGGTTTAGTAAATTTATCCGTTATTATTACTTTAATTAGCGTCTATTCGATCTTAATTTTCCTTATAACGTAAACTTTTCGAAGTTAATAATTATAAATATCAACGTATTTTAATTTCGTAATTAAGCGTATTGTTTTTTCGGTAACTAGCCGTATCGTCTGTTTATTATCTACCTAGATAATTAGCTTTTTATCCAGCTCTAAACCGATAGCTTTAAAAAGCCTTTATATAAAAGGGTTTTTTTAACGGTTTGCGATAAGGCTAATAATTCGGCTTTCGTACTTAAGGTGGTAATTATATTTTGTTTATTCGTTTGTTAAACGATAAGTTTTTTAAAAAGTAATATTACGAAATCCTGGGAGTTTTTACGGTTAGGGTTATCCGTAAAAAATGCGTTATTTGCGTATAACAATAATCGTACGTTAAGATTTTCGTCATTACCGTATTATATAGCAAAATAACGCGTATAATAGCCATAAAATAGGGCCTTATTAATAACGTTAAGGTAGATAGAACTTAAGTTTTTGCTATATCGTAACAGGTGGAAAGTAATTTTTATTATATCTAGGCAAGTACTGATCGTTTGTAATAATAGGCTGCCAATTTTTTGGAAATATAGCTTTTTTAACGCTATAAACGTTTCGTTTGTATATTTTTTAAAATCCTTTTATCTAGGGACTTTAAAGTAACGTTTCTCGAGCTTTGAAAGTTCGAATTGCGAATATATCTTTTTCCAGTAATTATTCTGTACCAGTTATAATTTCTTAACCGGGCGGTTACGCAAAATACGTATTCTTAGGAATTATTGTAATTTTTTAAAGTCGTTAATATAAAAACGTTATTTTAACTTTACAAGGACTTTTTCCATACGTGCTATATCTCGAATTCTGTATATTATGGTTATATCGTTAACGTAAAAAAATAACGTTAATTAATTATTAATCATAACGTATAAATTATCCGGAACGGGTATTAAACTTAATTCCTTTATACCTGAAAATAAATCTCATTATTATAAAAGCGGTAATTATTTTAAGCCGTATAAGGCTTTTAAGAACTTTAAGTAATAACCCGGACGTACGAATCCTTATAAAAAACGTACGTATACCAGCTCGTCGATTACGTTATATAAAAACGCGTTAATAACGTTAAGCTAACGGAACTTAAGGTTAAATCGGGTTACTATAGCTATTAACATACGAAAAAACCTTCCTACTAATATAAAAACGTATACATTAAAGTCCCTATAAAATTAGAGATCACCTTAAATAACTACCTTAACCTTAAATTTTTACAATATCCCGTATTTATTAAATTTATAGGTAAACACCTATATTAACAGAAAAATAACGTTAAAACCTACGTCGTTAATTGTATCTTAAAATATAGTAACTTTAATTAACTGCTTTACCCGATATATCTAATCCTATTCCCGTTTTACAGCCGCTTTCCAGTTTTTTACGTACTTATACTACATAGCCTTAAACCAGTTTTTAAGCAAAAAAAGGAAGTTATTCCGATAAAAACGGTTTAGCTTAATTGCCGCCGAAAATATAACGTTAAACGCGGTAAAATATATGTTACGTTTTTCGAATTTCAGCTTATAACTTATATTAGCCGAAAGTAACTTTCTCCTTTTTCCGCTTTACGTTCCGGATTTAAAAATAACTATTTAATCTAAGAAATCTAGCTCGGTACGGTATTGCCGTGGCTAAAAAGGACCTGGTAATATAATTTAAGCTTTATCCGGCGTTAACGTATAAAATTATTAATAACCTGGGTTTTCGAGGTTTAAAGTAGTTTCGGGTATAAGTAAATAAGGCTATATAGCCTTACGTTCCGAATTATCCGTTTTATTAAGGATATATTTAAGGTCTTTTTCGGGGTTGTTACTAACCGCCGAATCAAAAAAATTTTCGTCTAAATATAAATCATAAGCTTTATCATCTTCCACCCCCTTAACTTCTTATAAAGTTTCCTAATTAAAAAAGTCCGTAACTATTACGATTATATCGTATATAAATTCGTCTTTAAAAACGTTTTGCGTTACCATATATTTTACCCCTTTAATAATACTTATATTTAAAAGATTATTACTAAAAATAACTTTTAAAATCTTTAAAAAAGTTATTATCTTAAATAAGATCAAAATGCTGTCGATTTAATCGTTTAATTCCGTAATTTCGAACGACAATTTCTATTATTCGCCATAATATAATTTTATTTTATCAAAAGTAACGTCTTTAATTATAATAACTCGTTATTATAAAAAAATCCATACCCGATATACATTATTAATTACGTATCCGACAAAATAGCCGATATACGCCTTAAAATCTATTTTTTTTAAACGCTCCACTTTTTAACGGGCCGCTTCCGTAAATATATAAATTTCTAATCCGAAAAGGATAACGTTCGAAACGTTCGCTTTCAAACCTTTCTCGGAAATAAATATCTTATCCCTTTTAACTATTTATTTATTAAAAACTTAAATAAATATTTTCCAGTTTAAAGCTTTAACAAATATACAGTTAGTAATATATATAACTACTTTAATAACTTTAAACTATAAATTAAAAAAAAAATTATTATTAATAATTAAATAACGTACTTTCGTAATAATTACGCCTCCGGCGCGTTTTTAAACGCTTACGGGCTTTTTAATATATAAAAACGAAAGCTTATAAGAAATCCCTATATTTATAAACTATTTTCGGAACTTTTTTCCGAAGGAAATTTCGCTATTAAATATAATCGTCTTAACTTTAATATAAAACTATTTTTCAAAAAAAACGATTACATTTATTAAAATAATAAAAACGTATTTTTTCCGTTTTAAAATATAACTAATCCTAACTTTAATAACGGGGCAAATAATAATTAACACTTTTATACGCCCGTTAAAAGCGTTAATAAATTCGAAAAAGTTAACGTATATCGTATTAAAAAATTTACGCTTTTTAATTTATATTTTTCGCGAAACTTTTTTTCGTACTTTCGTAATAACATAATTCTAATAATTAATTTTTAACGGTAATTAAATCTTCGTTCCGATAATTACTTATACCACCTTTTTAAAAACCTTCGGGCCTAAATAAGTTAATTTTCAGTACTATAACATAATATCTCCTTTTAAAAATTTTAAAAAAAAACGAGAATCGTTTCCGTAAAACTTTTTTTAAATAACTAGCTTCGGCGGAAGAAACTTTTAAACCAAGGGTTCTATATCGACGTCTTCGCCTTCGCTTTCGAAAACAACTTCTTCCTCAAAATCGCTCTTATCCTCCGGGACAATAACTTCGGATTTTTTAACTACCGCAAAAACTGCTAAAATAACAACATCGTTATCGTTATTCTTAACCGTTACTTTAACATGGTATATAACGGATTAACATTCGATCCAGCTAACTTTTACTATTTTCGTTCCGGACGCCTTATAATATACGACGTTAATCTCGTAATTCCAATAAATTCCAATTTACTAAAAAAACTTGTACGAAATTAAGTTAATATACATCTTAAGGACATATAAACATCTTTTCAAAAAAAAAAATATTAAACCTTTTTACCGAGGTAATAAACGAAATCTTTCGCATACTTTTACCAAAAATATCGAAATACTTTCCTCCGGCTAAAATCCTTCCTCCCACCTTAGGAAAGCTTATATCCACGAAATTAACCTTACGATTTCTAACGTAAAAATCCGAATAAATATCCAGAAACGTAAACCTTTTTAAGCTATATCCGGTAATAACGTTATTAACCTATAAATTTATCGGAAATCCTATTATAAAAAACGTTAAAGCAAATTAAAAAACTTATAACTTCTCTTCCTTTTATATACGCTTAATAACCGCCTTTTATTAAAAAGTAACTTTCGAAATACGTTTATTGATTTTTTTCCTAATCTCAAAATCCTCGGTCCACTTATCGGATCGAACGTTCTTATTAATATAAAAGCATCCCTTAAAATAATGCATTTTTCCATAAAAATACTTCGGCGTAAAACGGTTATTACCGTTACCGTTTCCGTTATTCCGGTTATTATCATTCCGATTATTATTTTAGTTATTACTTTAATTATTATTTAAAACGTTTTAAAAAAATCCCGTCTAATTAAGGGTTTTTTCGTTAAAAATAACATTAAACGCTTCCCGTAATATCTGTTCGGCGGTAACGCCTTATACCTTCCGGAACCTTATATAATTTCGAAATTGCTCCACGAACTTTTATACGAACGGTAATTTAAAAAGGTTTTTACCTTTAAATATAACTTCCTTTACCGTAACCATTGAAATAACAAAAAAATCGGGTAAGAAAACGTTTACAACTTTTAAGAAATCAAAATGGCCGTAATAACCTATAATAATTAAAATCTAAAACTTTTCGGCTTTAATATACGCTTTTCAATAACTAGAAAATTATGTATTTATTTAAATCCTGTTAATCTTTAACGCTTATTTATATTAAACGTTAATTTCGTAAATCCAAACGTTATTATTAGGTTTAAATTCGTTTTTTAAAATTATTAACTTTTTTCGAAACGTCGCTTTTTTCCAATATACCTAATAATAATCAAAATAAACAAACTAATTAAAAAACAAATTAATTTCGGCAAACGTTTTTTCCTAGGCGATATAAAAGGTTTACTTTTTATTATACGACTTTAAAGCCTTTTTATACTTTAAGTAATTAAACGTATTAAAAGCTAGTTTATTAATTATTCCACTTTAAAAATACTAAGGCTTAAAAAAAACCGGTATAAGTAATAAAAATAACATTTAAATTACGTTAAGGTTAATATATATCCATAATAAGCTAGCTTTCGTATTAACGTAAAATTCGAAAATGTTATATTTCCTAAAGGTCCCTTTTTTAAAGAAATACCTCGGAGTTTATTTTAAAAAGTAATTATTAAGGTTTATTAATAAAAAAGGAACTATAGCTTTAAACGTAATACAGAAAAAATAAATAAATTTAAGCTAGTAAATAACCGCTTAGTAAGGGAAATTTTTAGTAAGTAATAATAGTAGGTTATAAAGGTATTGCAAAAACAATAACGAGGTTATATATAACCTTAAAAAGCGACGTATATAACGTATATATTAAAGCATAGTTAAAAAAAGGGCGGACCGGGTTTATAACTATAAAACCCTAATATTATACATTAAAATATATATAACTAAAGGAAGAAAATTTATCAAGTTAACCTCTAAAAGGTCCTAGCTAGAAAGTAAAGGTAGCGAACCCTCCTTAAATACATACAAAAACAGTCACAGTTAAGAAGGTACTGTACCCGTAATACTTAAATTAACCCCCTGTAAGTTGTTAATCAGCTGAATCTAAGGGTTAACTGTTCCACCGATTTTTGCTGGATCTGACAACTATGGTACGGAGATAATGTGATCCAATATCTCCACCCGTCATTGACCGGGCTGCTCAGCCAAAAGGTAAGCAAATAGCCCAAAGGGCTGAATGGGGCCTAGTGAGTTGCTCTTAAAGGGCACTCAGGGCTAATTACGTACTTTTGATTGGCGTTAATCAGTGAGAAAGAGAGTCTTTCATTCCGAAATTGTTGGAACCGCCACCAGTTAGCCGCGGTCAAAAGTTATCTAAGCACTTCTCGGCGGTCTGCACGGCGTCGACTTGGCTTTGTTGGGATGCTTTGTCTACGGAATACCTCCAAGGCCAGCAGTGGCAGGCGCTGCGCAACGGCCTGGAAGCAAAGAGCAGATTCACATTTATGAGTGTCTCGCTGTATTCTTACTTGATTTTTTTTCCCCCCAATATCCTTGATGGCCATGGTGTCACGGTAAAAATGGGGGTCTAATGGGCTCCACCAGGGCCTATAAAAAGGGATCCGATCGGCCCGGCTGGCTAGGGAAAGTTCTTCCTTCCTTAGAGTCAGAGCTCCCAATATAGCCTCAATTTCCTCCGTGACACATGGTAACCTCCAAGGTGGCAGCCCAGGGCTGGAAGAGCTCAATCTGGCGTATGCGCTCAGACATTATGCAGATTTCGGAGGACAGCTCCGCTATGTATGCTAAGATGAGGTTTCGGCTTTGCGGGTTACGGGCGACGTGTTCGAATTCTTGAACGCAGGTGTTTAGTCCAATGTTGTCGCGACCCGCACGACAAGACGTAATGTTCAAAACCCGGAGGTGTCGCAGAAAAGGGCCCCCCCTAGGAGCTATAGGGATCACTCGGAACAACGTTGATCCTCTCCGAAGCCCTATATCAGTAGATCACACACACTAAGTGGGCTCACCGCTTCCTAGCTTCCTAGTTATCAATATCAAGCCTCTCAAGAGCTGTGCAGCTGCTCCCTAGTAAGTGTGACAGGAGGAAATCCATTTCGAGCGAGGGCTCGATGCCGGAGTCGTATGGGCCAAAGAATTCGTCGAAGGACGGCGCTTCCGCTAAGTTCTCCTGCGGAATGCGCCGGAACGGGTGCTTCATGGGCAGGGACAACTGTACTTTCAGGCTGATAATGCTTCAAGATGGCTTTAACACTCGCTTTAGGAAGTACAATAAATTAACGAGTAGAATGCTAATGCCAACTCGCTAGGGAGATCATCATCGGGACTAACTCTAGCCCCGTTAAACAGCTCTCTTCGAATTATTCCACACGGCCTTCTCATTCAATTCTTCCACACGCCCAATTTCTTTATAGAGAAAACCCCGAATTTCGACAGCGGGCAGAAAATAATCATAAGTACTTTTGACAGATTGCCCCATGGAATCCCGCGTAAGGTTTGCACTACCCACCCACCTACGCTAAAATTTCCACCCACGGGTACCCACGTACCCCTGTTACCCACCCGTAAGTAGGTAACAGGGGTACGTAAATAAAACGAAATTACTTACGGAAATAACTACCCGTAAATACTTAAAATGCTAAATAATTAACTACTTATAAATACCTATTTATAATATAAGTATTTATTATATTAATATAATTAAATTAATTTTTTTTAAAAAAATTTATAATAAGTTATATTTTATTAAATATTTTTTTTAAATATTAATACTTAAATTAAAAACACCTAATTATAATATATTACCTTCATTATAATTCCCGTATATAAAACCGTATTAATTTATATATTAATTATTTTATTAATCGTCCGTATTACGACCTAATAAAGGGGAGGCCTCGGAAACGGTCTTAACGGACTAAAACAGGACCCAAGTAGGTCAAGTTACGTGCTTTGGATCTCCCTTACAACATAAGATCCAAATAAATCCATACGGATTTAATATTTTTTAAATCCGTAAGGACGAAAAAATTTATAAAAAATCCATGTTTGGATAAAGGATATATACGTTCGCTATTCTAAAATTTAAATAACACCAGCTTGTAATATAACTTAATTACACAAAATACTTTTAATATTACCAGACGTAATTAAGTTACCTTCGTTACTTAGATTCCCGTAATACGACTGCTAATATAAACCGTATAACTTAGTTTAATAATTAATTAACTAACTTAACCGTTATACGTTACAAGCTTTTATTTAATAATATTATTAAACTTTAAATAATTATTCGAATTATCAAAATAACCCTTAATATTAAAAAAACCACCGTTAATTAACAATTCCAGGATAAGCTTAAAAAACTGGAGGCGGAAATTCTACAACTTGAAAAATCGACTAAGAAAAACCTTAGTACCTTAAAGATTAAAATTAAGAAACCTTAACCTTACGATAGAAAAATTAATATCCAAAACTTTTTTACCTAAATACGAATATATTTGCGGTTTTTGGCTTTCGACGATCCGGAAAATAAGATTTTTACCGTTACGGTGTTCTTTACCGGGGACGTATTCGATTAATTTGAACTAATTATAAAGAACTACCTAAAGAATATAGAAAATAATATGGAAAGATTTATTAAAAAACTGTTTACTAACTATACCAATTTTTTAAAAAAATTAAAGGCTAACTTTAATAACCCGATAAGAAACGTACTGCTACATAAAGGATTTTACAATTACAACAAAAAAAAACCAGCGTTTAAATACGTAATAAAGTCCCGGAATTTAATAACTAAAGTAGGATAAAGGGACGAAAAAAATAATACCTTAATTAATATATTTTACAAAAAACTAAAAAACGATATTAAAAATAAGATAATCAAACTTAAACAACTAATCTCCTTAAGCAAATATATTGCCGAGGCGATAAAAATTAATAACCGATAATTCGAAAAATAACAAAAGAAAAAGGGTTAATACGCCTTACGGTACAAATTTAATAGATCTAACCAAAAAAATAAACGTACCACGTTTTTTACTTCCTACGGGATTTAACAAGGCCTTATAAAAATCGGGACAATCCAGTAAAAAAATTAACCCCAGTTTAAATATTATAACTATAACAAAAAAGGATATAAAGCCTTTTAATATGGGGCACCTAAAAAACCTCGATAAAACGATTGGGATCTAATACCCGAAAAACAATAACAAAACGATGGGGGGGATAACAAAAAATTAATTAACATAATCCGGCCACGGCACACGGTAATACAGTAACACGAAAACCATTTAAGGTAAAAAACTCTTAACGAAAAAAAATTACTTACCCAATCCTAATAAAGGAAATAAAAATAAAAATAAAACTAACTAACTTTACGGAAATAGCTACAAAAACATTACGAATAAAAGGAAAACCTATACCCAGGAAAACCAGAATAATATACGAAAATCCATACTGTTTATTATAACAAACCCAGATATCAATTTTATCAAAAATGGAAAAAAATAATTTACTAACGTATAACTCGAATATACCAAGAAAAATTTAATTTTAAATAACAGAAAGAAATTAATAAAAATAACCAGCAGTAATATCGACATTTACGATTATTTACGGAAAAAAACGAAATTAATTAACAGATTACGTTATAAAATTAGCTACTCGAAAAGTCATATTTATAAGAAAACCCCTTCTGTTATTTCGGGTAATATAACTACTAAATAAAAAAAAAGTTAATGCAAAAAACGGTAAAAAAACACTGTTAGCGAATTATTACCGACTTAGGTATCCAATTAGCTTTTATTACAAATCTAAAAAACAAAAAAATAATTAATAAAACTTAAAAAACGAAAGAAAATACGATAACTAATAGGAAAATAATAGTTCGTAAATAACATTACTAAATAAAAAAGAATGAAAATTTTCGCGGAACGAATTTACGAATAACCGGATATACGATAATAACTTAAACAATTACAAAAACAAATAATATAAATAGAAAAACAATTAAAAAAGTTTCGAATATAAAACGATAAAAATAAGGAAATATTGCGAAAACTTTTACAAACTTTAAAAAATTAGCGCTACCTATAAAAAAACCGTAGGTAAACGGAAAGAAAAAGGTTAAATTATAACACCTTAAAAAGGTTTTAAACGTAACAATTAAAGCTACCGGCGATAACGCCATTACTATATAGGTACGAATTAAAAAAAACTGGTATACCGTAATAATGGATTACGGAGTAACAACTGCGAACTATATTAATCCGGAAATAATAAATCAATTAAACTGTTATAAAAAGAAAAGAGTTATCTTCATAAGGTCGAAAATACCGAAGGTTAAATATTTACCTATAACAACGAATAAGTTAAACGTAAAATTAATTATTTTAAAACCTTTATCGAAAAAAAAATTATGAATTTCGACAATATTTTATTAAATAAATATAATATAATCCTAGGAAAACCATAATTACGCTAATATAACCCCTTAATTAATGAAGAAACTAATTATGTAAATTTTCGCTTATTTCCCAGCCTGGAATAAAACATAAATCATACGAAATCTTAATATTTAATTAATAAAACTAACGAATATAAATATAAAAATATAATAGCAACCTTATTACCTAAGGTAATAAAATATATTTAAAATAAAAGGTATAACAAAAAAATACAACCTATTGTTGCAAATATTAAAGCATAATTCCGATAAATAAACGATAACCTATAAATATAATTTAAAAAACTACCGGAGTAAATAATAAAAATATTATTATAATATTATAAATATAAAAAGATTTTTTAAGAAAAACTCGATATGTAATTATTATAATATAACGAATAAAATTACGAAATAGTTTTTAAGAATAGTAAAATTATTATTTTTTATCTTATTTATAATTTAAACGAAATAAAGCTATACGTTTTTGGTAATTACCTAGAAAATAAGTTACGGAAAGAATATATATAATATTCTAAATTATTAGTAAAATATTTAATATTTTTCGTCTTACGAAAAAACGGAAAATTACGATTTGTTATTAATTATCGATACCTTAATAACGTTACCGTTAAAGATAGAATATTACTGCTTTTAATTACGGAAATTAAGGATCGATTATAAGATACCAAATGGTTTACGGTTTTAAACCTAAGAAAAAGATATAACTAAATTCGAATTAAATTAGGGAACAAATGGAAAATAGTTTTTAAAACGAAATATAAGTTATTAGAATATCCCGTTATGCCTTTCGGATTTACAAACGTATTAATAATTTTTTAGCGACTAGTTAATTATATACTCCGGGAATATCTTAACGTTTTTATTATATGTTACCTCGACGATATCCTTATTTATTCGAGAACAAAAAAAGAATATATAAAATACGTTTATAAGGTTTTATAAGCTTTATAAAATGCTAACTTTTTAATTAATACGGAAAAAAGTATTTTTTATATTTAAAAAATTAAATATCTAAAATATATTATTACTTTCAAATACGTTAAGATAAGTTTTAAAAAAATTTCCGTAATTAAGAACTAGAAAATACCTATTAATATTATAAAAGTACAAGCGTTCCTTGGATTCGCTAATTATTATTAACGATTTATATAATATTTTAGCAAGATCCCAATATTATTAATAGAGCTTATTAAGAAAGATCGACGATTTATATGGGCTCTAACCATAGAGAAAGCTTTTTAACAGCTTAAAAATATTTTTATTAACGAACTTATTTTAATAATATACGATTTAAACAAACTAATAGAATTAGAAATTAATGTTTTAAATTTTACTTTAAAAGCAGTAATTTACTAACGAAGTAATAAAAAGAGGTTATATTTTGTCGCCTTGTATTCGTATAAATTATACGGTACTAAGCTAAATTATCCTATTTACGATAAAAAATTCCTAGCTATTATTAAAACTTTTAAAAAATTCAAATAGTACCTTAAAAGAAATTAATATTAGGTAAAAATATATATAAACTACAAAAATATTTTTTATTTCGTAATTATTAAAAGGTTAATTAGATAATAATTACGTTACACAAAGTATTTTTTAGAATTCGACTATATTATTATTTACCGTAAAGGTTCGGAAAACGGTAAAGCGGATATTGTTAATAAATAATTAAATTTAAAAAGCCTTAAGATAAATATAAAACAAATTATATTCGATTAAATATTAGAGGGATATTTATAATAATAATATATTAATATTATCAAAATAATTATACCGGATATATATTAAAAAATATAACAATATTATAATAATTTACTTAAAAAACGGAATATAAATAAGATTTACGTACTAAAAAAACATTAAAAAAATTTAATACCAAAAATATATAAATATCAATTATATAAATACCCAGGGATCTATAAAACCTTAAAACGTTTTATTAGATATTCAGACCAATTGTTAGCTTACTAAGCCACGAACCCCTCTTGGGTCGTATCAGCGACTGTTATTAGACAGCTTCTTATCAGGATTTATATAGGGTCCTATCTTAACCTAATCTTCTTAGCTATAAGGGGCTATATTCTTACAATTACTTCCTTCCCCAAAAGCTTTAATCTTTAAGGCTACCGCGTTACCCTTCCGTACGACCGGATTTTCTATATAGGATCTCTTTACCTGATAATAACTACCTGTATATAGTTAAGTTTAACAATAACGTTTTTAGCTAAGTTTTATTTAACTAAGGCCAGGAAAAAAAGCCCTATCGTAATTTTCTTTATAAATTAAGGTAACATAATACGTACAAAAACAAAAAGTTTAAGGCGTAACTTCCATAACCTTTAACCGTTTTATTTTTGGTTTTATTGCCTTACTTTTTAACGGTACAACTTTTTTATACGCGTTATTTTGCGCGACTTTAAATTTATTTATTTTGTTTTCTCTAATTATTTATTCGGTTTTCTGGCCTTTTAGATATTTTAGTATGTATATATTTTTAATACGACTTAATATATAATAAGGGTAATTAATTTTATAACACCCCCGTAATAAGTAATTAATCTATATTAAAAAATATACCTTTTAAAGGAATTAAACTATTAACCCGTTAGGCGTCGAATAAGTCGCTAATATAATTATTAAATATTTAAACTAATTATTAACTTATTAAATTACGAACCCTTTTTAAATCGTATTAACGATTGTTATTAAATAGCTTCTTATCAGGATTTATATAAGGTTTTATCCTAGCCTAGTCTTCTTAGCTATAAGGGGCTATATTCTTATACGTTTATAACGAACATATTACTTTCCTAAAATAAAATTAATAGTACAAAAAATTATATATTAATATAATATCTGCGTTAAAATAAAGGCCAAATAATATAAACTATACGGAAAATTATAACTATTATTAATTACCAAATAACTATAGGATTTAATTATACTTAATTTTATTATAAAATTTCCCTTATTAAAAAACCTAGTTATAAACGTATATTATAACAATACCTTTATAATTGTCAGCTAGCAGGGGGTGCTAAACGCACCCTATATACGGAAAGGATCCTTTTGATCGGAAGATATATGTTCCGTTGCTAGGCTACATAAAAGCTGTACGCGTACGAGAAATATACGTAAGTTAGCTTAAAACAAGAACATAACTGATATCCTTTATATCTAACAATTAAAAATCTTATTCGCTTAATTTGCGTTATTATTAATTGATTAATTATTATTAAAACGATATAGGTTATATATTAGTAATAAGTATTCGTATATTTTATTAATTGAAATAATAACGGTATCGTTAACATCCTCCGTTATCTATAACGGACCTAAGGACTGGAACCACTTTAAGGGCGAATTTTAAGCTAAAGCGTACGCCCTTAATATATAGGATTATATCGATTTTAATTAGTTATTTCCGTAACCTATTAGATTAATAAAACTTAATATAACTTCGTATCCGAAACGACGAATCCGTTATACGATATAAACTAATACCCCAAACAGTTTTTTAATTATATTTACATCTTTCGGAAAAATTTACGAAAAAATCCATTATATTAATTACTTAATAAATACCTTTAAAATAACGACCGAAAGTAAATAAATTTATAATTAGGACTTTACGGCATATACTTACAAAGATTGGAAATACGATACTTTCCGAAAAAATAATAACGATCTTATAAAATAAGTTTTAGAATCAGTATTTTTAATAATTAAGGAGATAAGTTTTTTCCCAGGAAAAAACTTACGGAAATAATATGCTAAGCTGGTTAAATCCGGCAAGGTATATAACAATAGGTTTTTAATTAATACTTAACAAAAGTACCGCAAAAAGCTAAAATAAACCTTAAAGTTAGTAAAAAGGTTAAACGAATAATTATAAAATGGTAAAAAATTATGGCTTAAGGATAGTAATATAAAATCCTAAAGACGAAAACAACGATTATATAGGTAAATAACTTATATATAATACTAGCTTTTATTATGAAGACTTAGATAATTACGTTTTAGATAATAAAAAAAGCCGAGATTAATAATGGTACGATTAGCTATTAAAAAATAACAATTAATTTTTTAAATTATTAAATTATAACCTATTTATAATTTATATCGAAAAATATCAAGGTAACGTTTTTAACATTTTACGGGATACCTGCGGATCTTTTTAATTAAAACGATTTTAATTAGGAAAAAATTAAGGATAATTTTTAACCGTAAGGGAGGATTTTAAGGCGTAAGCCGAAGTAAGGTAGTTATAAAGGTTTTTAAACGGGCCGAAATAATAGTAGTAATAAGCGAAAGCGCTAAGAGTTAGACGTATAAGGGACTTAGTGCAAAGCGTATTTAAACTTTGTTTATAAGTTACCTTAATATTATCACGTATTTTTTAATAAAGTTTTAATAAAATTTAAGTTTAATAAGGTAATTTTAAGGTTAATTTAAAACCGAATTATTTCCGATTAATCTTTAAAGGAAAAAATTAATCGTTTATCGAAAATTATAAAGAAAATAATTATTTAGGAAATAAATTAATTCCTAAAAGGAATAAAACGGGTTTTAGCGTATTTTTTAATTTTTAATTAACGTAATACGGTAAATACCGCGTTTTACCTTTTAAAAAATTCGTTTATTTTGGATTTAAAATTTACGATATATATTTTCAACCTTATTAACAGATTCCTAAATTATAGGATAACGATTTAAGGCGATAAAATGTACGTAAAAAACAGTTTTGTTCCGATTAAAAAATACGGAAAAGTAAATATATTATTTTAAAACTTTAAAAGCTTAAAACCGTTACGTTTGTACGATGTAATTTATTACGAGAACTTCGTATATAACTTAGTATTTTTCCGGTAGTTCCGAAAGAAAAGGTATTAATAAAATAATTAAGAAATTAATAATTTTATTCGAAATAAATATAATTAGATAATTATTATATTAATAAATAAGTTTAATTAATTTGTTATCGAAAATATTAATACGATAGTTACTTATATAACTTTTGTATTTTATAAACGAAACGTTAATTTATATATACCGAGATTATTACGAATCGGTAACGGTATTATTTAGTACCTGAAATTAAAATATTTTAGGCCCGAAATAATCACTTAATTGTAATTTTATATAAAGGAAGTGCGCCTAAAAAGTCCTATAACAGTCGAATGCTAAGTATGTGGTAAAACGAAGGCCAAAAGGTAAATACGCCGAAAGCCGAAAGAAAAAGTTTTTCGATTAGGATAACGAATTGCTATTGATTTTACGAATTTCGAAAAAAACCCTGAAGAATATAGATACGTTATATTCGTTACTAATAAGTATTTAAGCTTTATTTAAGATATTTACTTTAAGAACCGAAAACAAGATATATTAATTATAACGTTCGAATATTTCCTAAAAATCCTAAAAAATTAAAATAAGGTTTTTTTATAGATAATTAAATACGATAACGAAATTTTGAAAAATTACCAATTTCGAGATATGTTACAGTTGTTTTTTTTTAATATTAGATTTAAACCTTTAGTACCGTATACCCAGGCTTAAAACGGGAATATAAAACGTTTAAGGGATATAATTAAAGAAAAAGCGATTGTAATGCGAAATGGCGTTAAGTTACTTTCGTTCCTAATCGTATATATTTTTAAAGTAGTAGTATATTTATATAACCGTATTTTTAAATACGTATTTTTTTAATAAAATTTATACGAAGTTTATTATATTTACCTGGTATATAAAAACGGTGTTATAATGTTTAATTAGAAATTTTAATAAGTTTATTTGCAAATGTACGGCTGTATAGCTTACGTTATAATAATTACCGTTATAAAAAAAGAATAGAGATTTTAGAAGTTAAATTTTAAAACCTGGATCGGTTTTTTAATCAGTTATTAATTTACGAATATTTACGAGATTTGGAACCCGTTAATTAATAAGGTTATTGTTATTCGAAACGTACAGTTTAACGAAAAGGTTATTTTTTTAAGTAATATTAAAAACTTAAAGGATGATTTTTTGTACGTTATAGAAAAAAAGCTGCAGAAATTACTGTAATAGGTAAAAGTATTTAATTAAGGCCTAAGTTACTTAAATATATAGATATAAAAAAAAGATGAAAACTTAAGCGGAATAATTTAGTTACCGGTTAGACAGAAAAAGTGGTTTTAAAGTAATATAGGCGTATAAAACGTACGGAATGGGAAAAAATAAGTTTGTTTATATAGGACTAATTACTTTTATATGATTGTTATGTTCGAATTATTTCCGTTCTTTGGATAATTATTTTTATTAACGTTTGCTTTAATAATTGTTATAATTATTGCGTTAACGGAAATAATAAAGGTAGTTTTAGATTTTTGTTACGTTATTTAACCCAGGGTAACGGTAAAAAACAAAAGTATTTTACGGGTTGTAAACGTAAACTTTCCGTACGTTCCGTATCGAAAAAATGGTTATCGGTACGATTATAAAATATAAAAAGCTGCGTTTAACGTAGGATAAATAATTTATTTTATTGGTACGATTAATAATTGGCCGGTAAGTTACGGAAGTTTAGGGAAATTAATTACCCGAAATACGCGTTATTTTAATTAAAAAAGTTTCGATACGAAAATATATAAAATCCTTAGGTTACGAAACCGGATATATAGGCGTAATTTATTATTACCGTTATAAAGTTATAAAAAATTAAATATATATTTTTTAAGGGAAATATTTCGTAAAGCCGAAAAAGTTTATTTGTAAAGTTATAAAAAGATACGATTTTAAAAAGTTGTTAATTAGTTTTTTATTAAAAGGAAACAGGTTTTAGGGTATATATAAGTATACGTTTATAAGTTCGATAAATATAACTGGTTATAAAAATGTAAAATACGTTTCGTTATATAAAACAATTAATAACTAAAAAACGCTTATAATAATATATACGTATTTATTTTAGCTAGAAAGTTATTTAAAACTTTAATTGTTATTACAGTTAAATTCGATTTAAAGTTAAAGTAATATAATGTTGTTAACGTTTTCGTTAACGCTTAATTACTTTATGAAATATATATGAAAATATCCTTAAAATACCCGTAACGTAACAAAACTTTCCTGATTAAAAAGGTTTTATACGGCTTAAGGGAATTGCCATTATTATAGTAAAAAAACTTTACCAAAACGTTTAAAAAACTAGGACTTAACCCCGTTCCTTATAAACTTTATTGTTTTATTCGTTAAGGGGTATTTATTTATTTTTTCGTAAACGATATTAAAATAATATATTACAAGGAAAATTAAGATTTTGTTAATTAGTTAATTTAGTAAATTCGGGAACGGTATACTTTTATAAGGGATAAGGACCTATAATAATTCCTCGGTATCGAAATAATTAGAAATAAACTTAATAGAAAAATCTGGTTATCCTAATTCGATTTTATAGATAAACTGGTTAATTTAGTCCTTAAAAAAATCTGAATAACCTTTTAGAAAAGTTTATAATTAGCGTTAAGCTACTGCCGAATCCTGATCTAGCTTATCTAGGCTTTGTTAATAGATATTAAAAAAAAATCGGTTTCATTTTTTATATAGCGATTAATACGTAACCTGATATATTCTTTGCCGTATCCCGATTTGCCAGTTTTAACTTAAACCCTAGCGACGTATATTATAAAGCCGTTAATCGAGTTATATTATACTTAATCGGAACCAAAACGTTAACGTTATAATTCGGAAGCGAAGATTTGTTAAATACTTGGAATAACGCCTTTTTTGCGGATAATATAATCGATCAAAAAAATTCCCAAACTTACGTTATAAAGCTATTTGAAAAAGTAATAAAATGGCGGGCGAATAAGCAAAATATAGTAATTATTTTTATAACCGAAACGAAGTTACTATCCTTTACGTAAACTGCAAAAAAAGCTTTATTTAGTTTTTAATTAATTAAAAAACTAGGAATTACTTTGGATGCTAAACCGTTAAATATATGGTACGATAATTAGCAAACGATACGGCTTATTAACGCCGACGTTGCCTTATTATAGACGAAACTGCGGTACGTAAATATATATAATTATTAATTACGAAAAGTTGTAAAGAAGGATTTAATTAAAATGGATTATACGTTTACGGGCGATATATTAGCTGATGGATTAATTAAAACCTTATTACGCGAACCGTTTAGGTACTTTAAAAAACAGCTAAAATTAGTAGATATTACGGAAACTTTCAAACGGTGGAAAAACATTTTGCAAATAATTTTAAAAAAGGAATTGGCTAATTAGGAGAAATTAATTGCCGGAAAAAAAGTCGAATAGAAAGTTGTAACTTTAAGAAATGATAATATATAACGATTAACGCTATGAATGCTTTAAGGCGTTAAAAGGGTATGTCAGTTAGTAAAGGGTGTTAAACGCACCTTATATACGGAAAGGATCCTTTTAATCGGAAGATATATGTTCCGTTGCTAGGCTATATAAAAGCTGTACGCGTACGAGAAATATACGCAAGTTAACTTAAGATAAGAACATAACTGATGTCCCCTATATCTTACAATAATCGTTACCCGATTTATAAAATTTTTTTATTTTTTACCTTATAATAAAAACATAGATATCGAACAAATAGTATATATTTTCTTCCGATATATTTTTAACATATACGGATTACTATTAGAAATTATTTTAAATAAAGACATAACTTTTATTTCGAAATTCTGGTAAAGTTTAATAACATAATTCGGTTTAAATTATAAACTATTAAACGCTTTTAAACTATAAACAAACGGACAAATGAAAAAAATTAACTAAACGCTAGAAATATATTTACGATATTACGTTAACTATAAATAAAATAACTAAATTAAAAAATTACCTATTTTATAACTGGTTTCTAATACCAGCTACTATAATAATATCAAGATAACTCTAGTAACTGCCAATTTTAGTTTTACCCCAGAAATTTACAAAGAAATACGAAAAAAAGGATTAATTAACGTTAAAATAATGCTTATTTCAAAACAGCTTAAGTAACTATATCAAAAAATAAAAATAAAACTTTAATTTATACGAAACCAGATAAACAAATACTATAACTAAAAAAGGTTAAAAAAACCAACTTTTTCGAAAAGGAAAATAATTTATCTAGTAATTAAAAACATTAAAACTAAACGACTAAACCAAAAACACGATTTTAAATATATTAAATCATATAAAATCATCAAGAAAATCTTAGAAAATAACTATTAACTAGAATTACCACTTAAAGTTAAACTCTAGCTAATCTTTTATATTTTCTTATTCAAGTTAATAGCAAACATTATTAAAGTTAATACCGGATATGATAAAAAAATAAAAAAGGATGCATTAGTTTATAAAGTAAAGAAAATCCTTAATATACAAAAAAAAGGAACTTACCTAATACTTGATTAAATAAAAAAATTACTCAAATTCCGAAAACACCTAAAAGCCTACCCAAAACCTTATTAACATTTAACGCCTACTAAAGAACTTTTACCAACAACATCGGAACTACTAAAGTTAAAAATGTTCTAATCTACGTTATTTAAAAACGGCCAGTCGGTTATCTTAAAAATGGACCAGTTACCCAAAACGGGGACTTAAACGGAAAAAAACGTATTTGCCTCTAACTGTTCCTGCTTTTCCAACTTGTCTATAAACTAAAAACCGTAATTAATAATTTTTATCCCTTAAACGTAAAAAATTTTTTCTGGCAGCAAAAACGAAAGAAACGATTAATAATTTCGTTAATATCACGTTATTTACGTACAAAATCTTTTTTCAGCTTTTATTAAAAACGCAGTAAAGTTTCTTTTACTATAGCCTTTTTACGATTTAAACAATCCTTCTTCTTTTTAATATAACGAAAAAAATTAATAAAAATACCGGATTTATTATAGCGATAATAGTATTTAACATACTTATTATAACGACGAATTTTTTTTATTTAATATTTTATCTTTTTCTTAAAATATACCATATACGGCATTACTTTAAAACTAAATTTAATAATATAAGTAATTAAAAATTTAAGGTTTTTTTTTAATTAAAACAATTGCAGGATTTACGATTAATAATACGATTACTTATAATAAAAAATTAACTTACTAAGAAAAAAAAAATTTTAAAAATAAAAATCCTAAAAGAAAAAAAAATTATATTACGACCTAACAAAATGAAAACCCCGGAGACGATCCTAACGAACCGAAATAAAACCTAAGTAAATCAAGTTACGTAATTTAAATCTCCCTTACGACATAAGATCCAAATAAATCCATACGGATCCAATACCCTTTAAATCCATAAAAACAATAAGATCTATAAAAAGTCCATGTTTTTATAAAAAATATATACGCTCGCTACTTCATAATCTAAATAACACCAACTTACAATATAACTTAATTACCCAAAATACCCTTAGTATTACCAGATATAACTAAATTACCCTCGTTGCTTAGACTCCTGTAATATAACTGCCAACATAAACCGTATGACTTAGTTTAATAGTTGGTTATCTAGCCTAGCCGTTACAGTCCAGGTTAAATAAACTTAAATAGCTAGTAAAAAATGCCGAAAAGGTTTTATTTTTATATTTATTATTTAGAAATTATGTTATTTATTACTTTTATTATTAAAACCACTAGTAACGGAATACCTTTTCTTTTTACCGAATAAGATATATTTTATCCTATTATACTCGGGAGTTTTTTAATTACTTTTATTATATTCGTTTTTTAATTTTTCGTCGTTTTTTTTTAGGCTTAACATTCTTTCGTAATTTTATATAATACCTAGCCGGAAATACCGTATTCCAGGAAACTCATAAAACTTACAACGTTATTATACCCGTTATATAATAAACAAGCCTTATATCTTTAATTATTACCGTAAATATACTAGTAAAAAGCGTAATAAAAGTAACTTTAATTACTTCTTATAAAGCTTTAATAATTAACCGCTAAAATTAATAATTTCTTCCGCTATTTAAATCTTAAATAATTTCGCGTATGAGGCGTTAAAATAGGGCTTTTAATATTAAAAAATTAATGTCTTTTTAGTATCTGCGGATTTTTCGAAATATAACAACTTAAGCAAAAAAAAAAAAATAAAAAAAATAAAAAAAATAAAAAATAAAAAAAAAAAAAAAATAAATTAAAAAAAGGAATTTAGAGGATTTAAAATATTTATTACCGGGCTTTTATTATCTGGGCTTTTAAATCTTACCGGTTATTTTAATAAAGATTTTTTTAACTTTCGGTTTAACTTTGCCCTTATTTTGAGCCGTATTTTTAACTTTAATTAAGAATTTACCTTTAACGCCTTTAATTAATAAAAATTAATATATCGATTAATACGCAAATTAATACGTTGATTAATATAGGTATTAACTTACGAATTTTTATAGGTACTATAACTAAAAAATTACTTATTATATTTAAAAAGTAATATTAAAATCGAAATTAATTTATTAAAATTAACCGGGAAATACAATTACATAAAAGTACGCCCGCATAAAAAATTTACAGTATGTTATATATAGAGTGGGCAAAACGAGGTAAAGTTATTACGGTAACTTATGTAACTCATTTAAGACTTATTTTTTTTAAGAATATAATATTAATATAAAATTTTATTTATATATATAATAAAAAACATAAAATGAAATATTATTACATTTATTATTTAATAATATATAAGTTAATTAGTAATATACTTACTTTTTGTTAATATATACTTTTAAGCGGGTTATAATAACTTTTCAAAATTATTGCAAGTTTTTTTTTCCTGTATTCTCGCCAATTTAATTATAACTTTTTTAATTTTTATTTGCCTTTTAGCGCCTGAATTAATTAAAGATAGCGATAAGTAAGGTTCCTGCTATACGATAATCTTATCGTAAATTTGCTACCTTAATAAAAAACTAATTATAATCGGGGTTATTTTATTATCGATTTAAAATATAACAGTTTGAAAAACGGGTTAAGAATTTGTGATATCGCCGATAGTAAAAGCGGAATAAGTAACGTTTAAACTTTATTTTTTCGAAAATTTCGTATAAAAAGCTTTTCCGATTTTTTTCGACGTTTCGCAGTTTAAGTACGTTTATCGTTTTCGGTATAGTCGTATTAAATATTAGGCAGTAAATTTTTTAATTTATTTTATAAATAAAATATTTTGAAAAAGTTAATTCGAAATTTAAAATACGTTAATTCGGAACGGTTATACGAATAAATTAATTTTATCTAACTTTACGTTCGTTTTATTAATACGATAACAATTTAAATATAAACGTAATTACGGGTAAATACGGTTAGCCTAAGGAAAAACGTTTTTATCTTACGCTAAAATATAAAAATATTTTAATTAAAAAATAAACTTGTATATTAATTAACGTATTAATTCCTATATTAAGAACTTATATAATTTACGTATTTCTAAGTAATAATTAACGATTTATTCCTAAGGTCGACCCTTACTAAGAATTAATAAGTTCAAAAAGATACATTATTAAAAGTAAATATCTTTTAAGAAGTTTTAATATTATCGGTTATGATTTTCGATAAGTTTCGATTAATACATTATTTATTAAGTAATTTCGTTACGTTATTTTTATATTTTTCGTAATAAGATTTGTAAACATTTTTAAAGTAACGAATCGTTTTATTACGAAAAAAGGTATTTATAAATAATTAATTTAAACCCGTTTTTATTTATCGAAATAAAAATTTATTTATTATTTTAAAAAGTTTTCTTAATATAACGTTAATAAAATTCGGAATAATTTTAAACGGTTTAAAGTAATTTTTTAAAGTAAGGTTACGGAGGTATTAATAAAAATTCGATTTTAAAAGTAAATTTCGTATTTACGAAAATATTTTTTTATAGTTTTAAACTTTATAAAAATATAATTATAATTTGTTTTTTCGAAATGTTAAAAAGGGTTATTAATAATTAAAATAATTTGTAAATATTAATTAAGTAATCGATAATATCTTAAGTAATTTCCGTAATTTCGAAACTAATTATTTTTTCGTAATATATATAATTCTCGATTATAAGTTTTAATTAATAAACCCGGATAAATATATATACGATAAAGCTTTAACGAAACCTTACGTTTCGAATAATTTATAATAATTTTTAGATATTTAAGACATATTTTTTAAAAAGCGGTTTATATACATTTAAATCGTTACTAGCGTTTTGTATTAAAATTAAAATATGTTATAAGTGATTTAATTTAAATTAGCTATAAGATTAGTACGAAAATTAATATAATATTATTAACGGAATAATAAGGGTTAATATATTTTTGTTATAATAAAATTAGCCGTATTAATCTTAATCTATTTAATTTTTCTTATTTTTTTCTTATTTTTTTTTTTTTTTTTTTTTTTTTTTTTTTTATTTT